>KK121971.1:0-26728 GCA_000611955.2 Stegodyphus mimosarum
TTAACTCTGACATGGAAAGTACGTGGTGGTCACATTAATGTGACTGGACTGTGTAATTTTCATCCAGCCACCGAGAAATCTCTAGTTAATTCAATTTCTCGAAATGACTGCGAGTCATATACGGTTAAAGTTACATCTAAGGGCCGGATATGGTTACAGTTGCGTATAGTAAACAATTACATTTATTCCATTACAACAACCATTATAATCGCACAGGTACAAGAGAAAAATGTCGAAAAATGCTCTCCAAGTTTGGCGACAAAAAGTCTGCAAAACAATGGCCAACTTGGAGATATTTCGCCAATGTAGCGAGACAGCTATTTACGCAATATTAAATAGAATCACCCTAGTGTTGTTACTTTTCCGGTAAGTTTTGCTTCTTTAGATTTCCATGTTACATTATTAAAAAAAAAAAAGAAAGAAAGCTTTTAGATTTTATATTATGCCCAAAGGGACTTTTTTTTAACGTTTTGTGTCTTACTTTTATTTATTAAATATCATATTCTTCGAACTTAAACCACATAAAATTTGACTCAACAGAAATATCACAAAATAATTTAAAAAGAGCATATCTTTAGAATTTCTGATACACAGTCTCACGCGCTGGAGATAAAAGTGTTTTTGCTGTGCAACGTTGCCATTGCTCGCTTTGAAGTCATTGAGTTTGTTCATCAAAAATTCGTTAAAAGTTTACAAAATATGAAATAGATAATAAAACAAATTCCAAATTAAAGCTCTTCCAGACGTCCGTATTCGGGTGGAGACGGTACGTTTTTCAAAATTGGAATGCTCTAGGTACCGTTGTTTTATCATAATGCCAGAAACATACATACGTTTATACAGTTTCTTCATTATTTAATTTTTTTAAATATATAATGCAGGACGATAATATTTGGTGGCCACAGCCTGAAAAGTGATAGGCCGTTTACAGTGATTCAACGCAAAATTCCGAAAAGAAATTAGTAGCCCTTCTGGGCTAACGATCGTTGGGCTAAAAAAAAGCTACAATTTCACACATAATTTTACTAAAATTATTTACATATGTACAAAATTCGTAACAATACTTATGTCATGCTAGATTTGCATACCGTAGCTCGAAGACGCCTGTATTGCGCAATTTGTACAAAAAAAAGCCGTTATATACATTTATTCCGCAATCATAATTCTTTATAGTATTCTACATTTACCGCATTATTGGTTCTGAGGATTTTAAATTTTGAAAGCGATTTTATGTACCAAATTTGTTGTTTTATTTTACACGCCTTATTGTTCTGTTTCTATTCCTATTTGAATATGCTCACGTATTTAATTACTCACACTTGCAGATGTTTCACTTACTGTGATTGCTTGTCTGTGAAACTGAAGCCATCCATCGAGAATGTTTGTGTCTTTCAGCCTTGTGAAGTCTTTTTTTATCTCCCCCTTCGCATCTCTCTGCTTATCACGTTTTAGCAACTCCACGAGAGAGCGCCCTCCCCTTCACTCATTCCCGGCGTTATGCGAAACTTCATTGTGTCTAATTGCAACGAGAGGTTTTGGAACAAAATGAAAACCGGTAACTCATGAAAATGCAAATTTCGAGAGGCAAAACAATTTCGGTAATTACGAATTCTGGGCATGAAGAATCGAACGTTTCTGGCGAAGGCGTAATAAAACTTTCTTCTTCCTCGAGCTGAGAAGAAGATAGGAAAAAAAATATATATATATATATTTCGAAGAGTTTGATAACGATTATCTTAAGTAGAGAAACATCCCATCTTGGCGAAAGCCCCAATAGCTAACTTCATTTCGAAACCTCGCTCTTAAGTTCATTTATTTAGAAGAACACTTTGAAAATAAAAATAAGCGTAAGAAAGTCCGGCTGCCCTCACCCTACTATCTCCTCTCAAAAACCGTATTCCCAGCGCTTTTATCACTTTATATTTTTGTTTAATGCGACTTGCACGCGCATGTAGAAAATATTAAATTTGCTTTTTAAATATTATGAATCGTTGTAAAGTGAGGTGGAAATTGTTCGGCGCCAGCACACTAAAGAAGTTTGCCCGATAAGGGTGTTTTTGAACTTCTTGTTACATCAATGTCTTGGGAACCTTAAATTAAAAAAAAATTTATAATTTCCCGGATGAGGGATCAGCAGCGAGTTAGCTGCCTGAGAAAGTTTTTTTAAATATTTCAATCACCTATTTTACGAGGATATAGATAAAGTAAATTGGATTTACATACTACCAGCTAATTACAGTTATCCTTATTTCGCTGGATTGTAGTGTACTTGAATTCAATTAGATTACATTACACGAATTCGAGTTTTGCAAAGGAAAATTCAATCGAAAATTGTAAAATATAGCTTTTATTTTCCTTTTTCAGCTAAAAACCATAGAATGTTGTATAAATCCAGCATTAAAACCAGCTTCATTGAATACCTTATATTCTGGAGTATAACGCGCACGTAGAGGGGACCGTCTGGATAGCGGCTCCGAGCGCATTTTCCAAGGTGTGCGCTACGAAAATGGTGGATTCGAGTTGCTTGCAGCTCGAACGTTCAAAGGAAAAATGTCAGCTAGGTACCAAAGAACTGGTATATCACAGAGGGGAAATTCTTGCTAACAGATTCCGTCGCCAAATCCTTTGGCGAATGTTCCCTTTTCTTTGTAGCGGCGTTGCAGACAAAGTGGTTTACATTATGTCTATGGAGCCTTTCCTTCTTTACATAGAGATTCTTTGCCTACTACGGTACAGAAGAGCCCGGGTTCGAATCCCGGAGAAGACATTAATGTTTGTAAATGTATAGTGTCGTGACAGCATGGCGGCACTCTAAATATGCGGCGAGCATATTTAGCGTCTTCTCGTGTGGAATGGTGGGAGACCCCCAGATCTTCCCCGGGGTGCTCTTCCTCAAAATTGGGGGTGGAAAATAGAAGTCCAACCTCTCTTCGGAGTAGGTTCTGGTCCATGTAATAATGGACAAGACAACAACAAGAACGTGGCTGGCTTCTGTGTTTGTTTAGGGTATGTAAGGAAAATTCATAAAGAGATTAAATGTGTAGTTTCTGGATCTTGATTACTCTTGCACATTCCAGTATCTTCTGTATCTCTGTTTTCTGATCTAAATGAAGTTTTTAGTTGCCATGTGACCTTTCAATGCTTTAAAACTTTTGACATTTAATATTTTCTTTAACTTTTTTTCTTCTAATATTTTCCTTTATAACCTTTACTTTTTACCTTCTTTATTTTCTGTTTGAGGACATAAACACAATATATTTAACATTTGATTCCAAAACCATCTGTGGAAATTAGGTACGATTGTAGAGTTATAAATATCTTGGTGGTGAAGATTTATTGGTGGTCTTCCTGGAGTTGGGTGATAGTCGATACGCGACACCCTGGTCCTTAATACATGGATTGAAGCTGATAGCGAAAGGTTGCCAAGTAAATACAATACTTAGTAAAATCCTTTAATTAATAAAAACTAGTGTTAATTTTTATTCAACAAATGAATCTAGACTGCTTCAAAAGATGCTCTACCTAACTAAAAATAATCTGGCTAACTACGGTCGGTAAAGTAGAACACGAGGACCAAGTCATTAATGAATAAAATATTAATACGTTAACAAAGCTTTTTATATAGCAAAAAGGTACCGTTGCATTTTTAGGTTTTCATTTTGTTATAGCACATGGATTATATAGAAAAATTATGACCAAAGTTATACGTAACGTCTGGAAGGTAGTTAATAATAAATCATAGTAAACTGAGGAAAGTTGGTTTTAGAGGGAAGTGTAATATACTTGGCATACTTTTGTTCTTAGTGGTGAATCATAACCCACCAGCGGGCGAGTTGTAAAAATCGCTGAACACTGGTAGTTCGGTCCCGGGTTCGAGCCCTGGCGAACGTGCTGGTGGCACGAGTGTTTTCGTGATTTTTCCCGTGTGTAATGTGGATACGAGCCAGTTTCCCTTGAAAAGACGTCCGCGAGTCATCTCTCCCTTTACGTGTAGTGCACGTAATAATTAAAAATGGTGAATCATAGCTCTGGAACCGATCCACAATCTGCAAAAAATCTGATGTATACATCATATGACTTTCTTGTACGGAATATTAAATTATACGCATTGTTTCTTGCACTTCATTTAAACTTATTGGATTGAATTAAATCTACTTCGTTGATAGCCCATAAACTGCAATAGAATGAACGTACTCTTTAAAATTCACTATATTTGTTTACCACGGCAACACTCTGGCGCTAAGTTCACTTAACAGCACATCTCGTTCATTTTATAACTCAGAATGCACAAAATGTTATATCATCTTAAGAACTGTCTCATTGTTGCCACATGTTATATTAAAATACTATAATAAATCTAAACCGATGTATGAAAGAAATTTAAGAAAGAAGAAAAAGAAGGAAAATAGCTTTTTCTAATTCAATTAATTCATTTCTCACTTCGCGACTAGGCAAAAATACATGAAATCTCAAAATATCTATATTAAAATTACCACGTAAATCTTAAACACTTATTTACTCGAATAAATTCGAGAATAGATTAAGCATGATTTAAGTCGCAATAATAAAAGAAGGCGTTATCGTTGTTCCTGCGAAGCTTAGTTTCTCTAGATTGGCAACAAATCCACTGTCCTGCTGAGTTTCAAATGTAAACAAATATGACTGACATATGGTAAAATAATTAGGCTTAGCTGCACTTAAACAACTCTTAAATTATTGATAATTCTACAAATCTTGCATGCAGATTTACTAAAAGCATACAAGCCTTAATCGGGAGATAAGAACAGCATAATCCAATCTTTTTTAAAGCAAAAAATGTACAATTTACCAATATATAAGAATAAAAAACTGAGCTCACTGAGCCGAGTAACAGAGTGGATATATATATACATACATTTATATACTTTTGGTGCTTCCGATTGCAATGAAAATAGGAGGTGCACATCTACATGTTATAGCAGTACTGTATGTAAAATTGCAATGTTCTTAGGCTACTTGTTTTTGAGTTATACCAGATACGTACGTACGTACACACAGACGCCACGAAAAAATCTCTTCAGAATCCATTTTAAATCAGTTTTATAATTTTTTAGGGGAAAAAGAGTCTTTTATTCTATTCTTACGTAAGGATGTCAATCAAAAACATCGCTAAATTGCTTTCGATATCGGTCAAAACAGATAATTTAGTTAAAATACGATACCCGAAATGTTTCATGATTCTTCGTATTCATGGAAGTAATAATACGAAGACTGTCATTGATTGTCTTACTGTTATTATGCAGGTTATTAAATTCTAATCATAAGCAGCTAGAGAAACGTTAAAATCCACCATCGAACTGTCAATACTATGCTTGACAAAAATCCAAATTATTATTTTAATTTTTAGTCAGGTACGCAATTCCAGTAGTTGACGTTTTTTAGAGATGTTATATCCTAACCTGAAGTTTTCATTTAGTAATTTGTTAAATAACAAAAGTCTTAAAACAACACTAATTTTATTATCTGAAGAGCATTTTGTAAAACAGAGATAAAAACTGAAACTTAGTTTCAGAATGTAGCGAAGTCGTGCATATACCGTTTTTTTCGACGAATACGTGAATTTATATGCGCATTTTTAAATCAGTTTCGCTATTCATTCGACGAGATTACAGTAACATTATGTCAAATGTCAAATAAAATTATAATTGTTTAGGAATTGAAAGTCATATTCGGGTTATGATTTGCAGTTAAGATCTATTCTAAGAATACGTCTAATGTATTAAGATGGAACTCTAAATCGAATTTAGAAAAATAGATATCTTAAAATAAAGTTGTTTAAAAGAAAGCGTTGAAGGTGATTTACTTATCACAAACCGCCGTCAGGAAATTATGATGAAAATAAAATTTGATTTTATGCAGAGTTTTATTTTTTATCTTATCTATTCTCAAGAATACTGCCTTATTGAATAAGGCTATTAAGTTATCGTCTATACCCTTTAGTACTTTTATCGATATATTTCTTTTCTCAGCTTCAAAACTGGTGCATTTTTATAACTTGATTTATGTTGCATGACAAGGGTTGGCGCCAACCATTGTCATTGAGCTCTTTTGGAAGTTTTTTAGAATATTTGTAGTTTAGTGTTTTTCAGGCCTAAAAAAAGAGGTATAAATCTTTCAAGATCTCGAAACTTACAGAAGACAAGTTAAAAAACGTACTTTATCAGAATATAATAAGAAGATGTTTAACAATCAGTGTACAGTGTTTGTGGGTGAGACTGTGTGTGTGTCTAAAGAGAAAAATAAAAAATTTAGAAAGAGGATAATAACATTATAATGAGTGATACCTTTATCGCACGCTCATGAGGTGATGATACATCGTAGGCATATTTAACTACTACTTATGAGTTCCGAATAACGCATTTATTTTTAGTAATAGTTTGTGAAGACCACGATGAAATAAATTCGATTATTTGACACTCTGAAAATGCGCTATTCTTACCAGTTTCGATGAAATCGCGTTTGACATAAGTAAATGTTCTGTCAGTGGAGGATGAATGAGATGTTTCATTTTATCTTCGATGATGATGTTGTGATGCTTAATAAAAACGTCGCTCTGGGAAAGTTTAAACTTTCTTTTAATATTTTTTTCTGCATATTATCGTCTGCATGGAAAATAAAAATCTATTATTTACGATAAAAGTTCGTAGTTATTGAGATTCTAAACCATTTTAAGCTCTTCGTTTCTGATTTTGCTTCAGCGATATCAACGCCCCGCAGATAGCCAAATGTGTTACTGAAGAAGGTATTCGTTTTTGGGCTGGGTTAAGGCCAGTTTACACTTCTCCGAGTAAGCTCCGGGTGACTCGTAGCGAGCCGCTCAGTACGACTTCCCGGTACGACTTAATGAAAAATTTTTTAAAGTTTTACAAAATTTGAAATAAATAACAAAAGAAACTCGAAATTCAAAATTTTTGCTTCCATGTGCCCATGTTCGGTTTCAAGACTACGTTATTCAAAATTTGATCGCTGTAGGTACCGTTGCGAGAAACATCACGAATTCATGTAGATTCTTCATTATTTAGTTTCTTTAAATATAATACATGGCGATAATATTTGGTGGCAACAGTTTGAAAAGCGAAGCAAAGCAGAAAGTGAAACGTTGCAAAATGCCGTTTTGGGACTAACAGCCCTTTGGGCTAAAAAAAGAAATGCATCTAATGCATTTACAAGTAAAGACGGGTTTACCCCTTCTCCGAATGAGCTCCGAATGACTTTCGGTGAGCCTCTCGTCCGAGCGTCTCGAATAAAGGGACCTGTACTCGGATAGATAGTTTACACCAATCAGAGAGGACTGACCGCTCGCCTCCGTTTGATTGCAAAATGGATACGACGTGCAACGTGTTGTTGCTTGAAGTTTGCGAAGCATTTTCCAACGAATTAATTTTTGTTTTAGGGGTAAAAACAGAAGAAAAGGAATTAAAAAAATCAAAACGTAACTGTGTAGCTCGCCGTGATGAATTGGAAGCATTAAATGAACTTCGAGGTGAGGATATCCAAAGTCACAAAAAGTCATCAGAGAAGGTTCATCTTCGACAAAAAGTTCATCTTCGAGGTGAGGATATCCAAAGTCACAAAAAGTTCATCAGTAAACGCTTACTTCGACCGAGTAGAAACGTAGGGGAGATGATTCAGCTAGTCCGTTTCTACTTTGAACCGGTTGAAAATCTATCCGGGCAGTAAATCCGAGTAGTATTCGCAGAGACGTCGTGCCCAGTTTTTTTCGTCACATCGAAAATGCCGAGATGGAACGATAATCTAACTATGGCATTTTTAATGCATATGCATCTTATGAAGTATTATGGGATACTTCACTACTTGAATATTACGACCATTGTTTATTAATACCTAAATATAACTAGTGATCAGAATGAATTTAGGTTTTTGATATTGTAGGAAAAACATAGAATAAAATTGAATTAGGGTATCGGACTTAAAATATTTATTTTAAACATATTTATTTCTGGATTTTGTTTAATCAAAAAACAGTTAAATTGTATACTTTTCACCTACCCAATAAAATAATTCAACTGCCCAATAAAATACAGTTTTCAGGTAAATAAATATAATAATAAATATGCTGATTGTGCATTTTGGCACCCGAAAGAAATATTGCAGAAAACTGTAAAAGTCACCCGCCCCCAAAAAAACGAAACGCTATCTACATTTTAATTTTGCTGACAGAGCAGCATCCCGAAAGAACTTTTTTTTAATAAGTGCAGTGATCATTTCTAATAAAGTTTCAAATTATCCTTCTCCCATTCTGATGAAGTTTTTGTGACTTTGGATATCCTCGCCTCGAAGTTCATTTAAAAGTTGATTTAATGCTCATCACGGCGAGCTACACAGTTAAGTTTTGATTTTTTTATTTCCTTTTCTTCCTTTTTTCTCCCTAAAACAGAAATTAATTCGTTGGAAAATGCTTCCCAAACTTCAAGCAACAGCACGTTGCACGTCGGTATCCATTTTGCAAACAAATTGAGGCGAGCCGTCAGTCCGCTCTGATTGGTGTAAACAATCTATCCGAGTACAGGTCCGTTCACTTGGTTCGAGACACTCGGACGAGAGGCTCACCGAAAATCACTCGGAGCTCATTCGGAAAAGTGTAAACCCGTCTTTACTTGTAAATGCATTAGTTGCATCTTTTTTTTAGCCCAAAGGGCTGTTAGTCCCAAAACGTCATTTTGCAGCGTTTCACTTTCTGCTTTGCTTCAATTTTCAAACTGTTGCTACCAAATGTTATCGCCATGTATTATATTTAAAGAAACTAAATAATGAAGTATCTGCATGAATCCGTGATGTTTCTCGCACTGTGAAAAAACAAAGGTACCTAGAGCTATCAAATTTTGAATAACGTAGTCTTGAAACCGAACATGGTCACATGGAAGCAAAAATTTTGAATTTCGAGTTTGTTTTGTTATCTATTTCAAATTTTGTAAAACTTTAACAAATTTTTCATTAAGGTGTCAGGACTGAGTGTTCGGTGCATAATCTTGGCGAACATATTCGTGAATTCACCTAAGTCCTGATCTTGTACAGGGAGCTCAATGCAGCTATGTTCTCTGGTAGAAAACTGTGGTCAAGTGGTAGAAGAGCTGCACTTAAGAAGGATTTAAAATCCTCTTTTATTAAACCACAATTATATACAGCCACTTCCCAACTCGGGAGGGATACAGAAAATAATGACCGCACTTGGGTCTAAACTGAACAATCAAATTATTTAAACTAAAGCTAATTAGAAATTAAATAATCGTTGCTCACAGAGCTATTAACGCGAGGTTGGCTTCTGTGCTAAATGGTGCGTAGCAAGATTTAGCTAATACTAACGCACTTAGAATTGCTGCAATAGCGTAACAATAATAGCGTAACAGGCTTAGAATTTAAATACTAGCTGGTCAGGCGAACGTCGAACAGAGTAACAGTGGTCTGAGACTAAAAGCTCTCTCACACTGAGATGTTCCTACCTACCGTTTAAATAGCAACTTGGATCCACTTCAAATAACATAAAGCTGAAATGCGCGCTTATTCTAACGGGAAGTTGAAATAAGAACAGATAGGAAAGGCAAATTAAAATAAAACTTTGTTAGTTTAAACTAAAACCTTACAAAGGAGGTCAAAGATTTTAAAGCGAGCAATGGCAACACTGTGCGGAAAAGTATATTTTTATCTCGAGCGCGCGAGGTTATATATCGGAAATTCTAAAGTTATGTTCTTTTAAATACTTTGTGATATTGCTGTTGAATTGAATTTTATGTGGCTTAAGTGCGAAGAACATGATATTTAATAAATAAAGGTCACATACAAAACGCTAAAAAAGCTCCCTTTTGGGCATAATATAAAATCTGAACGCCTTCAGATTTTTTTTTCCTTTTTTTATTTTGTTTGCTTCTGTCGACTTGTTTCGTATGCTTAACTCGAATGCGAAATCGATTTCTTCTAGAAAGATCCCCACCAGTAGTAGATGAAAGTAGATGATAGTTAAACACTGTGACACAACCCATGTTCTGGGATGAGTCCCAGCAGAATGTCTTGGCCTCATCGGGGTTTCCGTTGTTTCTTTCATATGCAACGCCAATGCAATCCCCTTTTCCTTTGAAATATATAGCCTTGAGCTGTTCTTTCGTAATCAATTAACCATCAAGGGAATATTCTTCATTGAGGTTCCATTACTTCAATTTGGAATGATCTGGAGAACTTATGCTCTGAGATCATTTATATAAAGTGTCTCAGTACATGACACATGAATGAGTATCATGGAAAATAATGTTATCCTGTTTAATAGAACAAAATAAGTATTATATATGCTCAATCGTTCCTTAAAAATCGATATTTGAACTTCATGGAACAATAAAATCCCAGTTTATTGGAAATACATTTTGTTTATTGATAGTAAACTAATTCGACTGTTTCAAATTTCTTACGATTTCTTCAATAATGGTTAGACAAGTATGGACTATTTTCCCGTTTTTTTTTTGTTTACATTCCTTCAAGACTGTGCCCATTCAGTTTTTAAAAATTATTAATTATCTAGCATCTCACTTCTACAAATTTGTTTTTCATCTGTGCAACAAACCAGATCATATTTATGTATTTTAAATAGTAGCCTTTTATCTATTGTTTTCCTGTCGCTGTTATGTGCTCAATTCTTGTAATACAGAAGTTATAAATGTAGAATATTTAGCGTAAACCATCAAAATGTGTGTTTTATGGTTCAAATAAAAAGGGGGGGTGCAAAAACAGATATTTTTTCTAAGTGAATAAGAGAAAAGAACTTATGTGGGCACTGCATGACTTTCTTGTACGGCCTATTAAATTATAAACATATTTTTTCTGCTCATCTTTCAAGCATATTTCTTCGAATTATTCTAACTTAATTATCCGATCTGTCAAGGCAAGTTAAAAATGACATCAAAAATTTCAAATCTTAAGAGTCGAATTTATCGGAGTTATCTGTCCAAGACTGGAATAGGAATTAGAGTCTATTAAATCCCAGCCAGTATCTGCTATGTAGTAACTCATCGACTCATAGTCATAATGCCTGTCCATGGATATTATCGCAAAGTGAGTCCAGTAGATATGACACAGCAGTTATCATGTCAAGTAACTCCAGTTTATCTCATCTTCTTTCTCATGTGCTATAAGTTGATATTCATTCTTCATCATCTATTCTATTAAATATGCGGAGGGACAAGTTACAACTTTATGTTATATCACTTACATCCAGTGTTCTCTTTGGTGCTTAAAATTCAACTACGTTAACAATCTCAACCCCCAACATGATCTAAATCAGTCAGTTTCACCAAGCTACGCTATTAAACCATGGAGAAATTTCATCATAGTAAATACATATTTCTTTTTTTACGTAAAGATTTAAATAAAGTCAATATTGTTACAGGCGAACGGGTTCGTAATACATTGAATACACAAGGCCGATAAAAAGTTAATAAAATTTATTCTTATCACAAGAAATATAACAAAACGCTGGATTTTTTCTCAAAGATATATTCGTAGAGTATCACGCACTATAATCAGTAGCTATATTTTAAACTAGTAAAACGTTAAATAGAACGTAATCCAAAGCGCAGAGAAAGCTAATCCAAAATTACAGAAGCTAAGTAAACTACAACAGCTCATTTAAAACAACTAAGCTGAAATGTTTCTCTCCGGATTTTATAGCGTTTTAAATAAGCCGCGTGAGACAGTTCTAGCAATTTCTGGAAAACAAAAGAAAAAAAAAAGAGTAGGGTTACGGTTGCAGTTAACATAGTAGTAAATTACATTTATTCAAATTAAATATCAATTACGGAGGCAAATTTTGTAGAGACATTAGGATTTTTTGAAAGCAGGAGAGAGAAAAATGAGCAATGCCCTCGCGGGGACTCGAACCACGCACCTCTCGAATACGCGCCGAGTGTGCTTGACCATTACACCACGAAGGCATGCGAAGAAGGCGGGAGAAATACCTTATAACTTTTATTCAATATTAAATGCACGTACTATTGTATATTTATTTACCTTTCCGGCGTAGCTTTCTCTTAAAATTTTTTACGCGCTGCATTGCACGAGGAAACAAAAGAAATTTAATTATTTATAATTCTACAAAAAATGTCTAACTAAATACGAAAATTCGTAACAATATTTAATTATCTTCCTTCGAAAGGGGAATGATATGGATAAAGATATGGAAGAATCAACCGTTGATGTAAAATACAAAATTAGGCATAAAAACAGTATAGATTAAGACAGATTTTCTATAACATTATCAATTTCGAAGGTAGGTCCTTCTTCATCAAATAGAAAAAATTATATTAGAAGTCTAAAGTGAATATGAGTGAAAACTTCATAAATATATTACCCTATCAGTCGTTTCAAGGCCCTTTATACAAGTGAAAATTATATTGTTTTGCACTCTAATATGAATTTTTAAATATATGCTATAAATTTTAGACAGCATATTGCTAAATTCGCGTAGGTATTTTATATCTTTGTAAAGGATTACTGAAGTCTTTGCTTTCATAGATAATTATTTTTCAATCGCCATACTCATGTACAAAGAGAGAGAAAGTTGAAAGAATTCCATTGTTCGTTATAAAAAATAACAGTTATGTATAGAACAACAAAAGTAAAATAATAATGATTTTGATAATAAAAAATCTGATGGGGACACCACATGACTTCCTTGCATGATTTATTAAATTATTCAGATTTTTTGCTGCACTTGATTTCAACTTATTTCCCTGAATGTCATTATATTATATTTCTCATTCGTATAATTCAGCTCTTACTTCGCGGTAAGTTAAAAATACATAAACCGTCAAAATATATTTATTAAAAATTTAAAAATATAGAAAACATAAAACGCAAAATTTAATTAAAAAAATTAAGCGTATTTTTTTTTTTTTACAAATAAAATTAGTTTTTCTGGTCAAAAACAAGCAGTTCGGTTAGCAGGCAAGAAGACACCTTTCGTTGCACAAAACAGAAAGTTTATTTTTTGGTCCTATTTGGTAAAGAGCCATTAAATTTGATACATATGTCAGGACTGAGTGTTCTGTGCATGTGTTTGGCAAACATTTTGAAGTAACTCCTTAAAGTCCTAAAGTCCTGATCTGGAACAGGGAGCTGAAATCAGCTATGTTCTGGTGTGGATACTGTGCTGAAGAATAACTGCACTTGAAAGGGATTTAAAATCCTCTTTTATTAAATCAATATTATTTACACACTTCCCAACTCGGGAGGGATACAGAAAGTAAAAGGACACACTTGGGCCTAACTTAACAATCAGATAAATTTAAACTAAGCTAAATATAAATTTAATTAAATCCTTGCTCACAGAGCTAAATCGTGGAGTTGGCCTCTAACTAAATGGTGCGTAGCAAGATATACTAATACTAGCGCACTTCAATTTATTTCAATATGCAATCACGTAGTAAGCACTATGGCTTATAATTTTAGCTGCTAGCTGGTCAGGCGAACGTCGAACAGAATGACCGTGATCTGAGACTAAAAGCTCTCTCACACTGAGAGGTTTCCACCTCTGGTTTAAATAGTACTTGGCTCTACTTCAAATTAGCATAAGCTGAAAACGCGCGCTTCTTCTGACGGGAAGTTGAAACTGAGAAGAGATAGAAAGATTTAAACTAAAATAAAACTTTGTTAGTTTAACTAAAACCTTACACACAGATTGACTTAACTCACTATTCTATTAAAAGTTTCAAATGTAAATAAATGGGGCTTCATTAGGTTTAGTACCACATAAACAAATTTTAAATTGTTGATAATTGTACAACTGTTGCATGCAGATGAACTAAATCATAGACATAAAAGCCTTAACCGGAATATAACAACAACAAGATACCTTTCTTCCTAAATGAATGGCATTAAGGGTCTTCACCCACCCCGCAGAAGCGGGCAGGGGTTAAAACCCCTTCCCAGAACCTTGGAGGGATCAGCGCAACGCACCTGGATTCCAGGGTGTCACTAGCCGTAAATTTACTACCTACCAGTCGCTCAGGCTGCCCGTCGCAGAGGGACTTGACCCAGCAAACCCTGGAAGCTACCCCCGAGCTAGAGTCGTTCTGCTCTAAGACTTGCCAGACCACCGGGCCGACCAATAAGTGATCTTTCCGGGGCCTCCAGAACCACTAGGTTCATAATTTGTATACTCCTGAGGCCAAGACTGCCTAGGTACAGATACTAGCTAGTAGCTTCGCAGAGTTCTCTAAGTCGACCCCCGGGGGGGACCGGAATATAAGAACAACGTAATTCAAAAGCTTTTAAAGCAAAAGATGACCCGTTTACCAACAGATAAGAATAAAAACCTGAACTCACCGATCCAGGTAACAGAATGGCAATGTGCATACAAATATTTATAAACGTTTTGTGTGGTCGGTCGATTACGACGAAGAATGGAGGTGCACAACTACGTGTTATAGCAGTCTGATATACAAATTTTCAACGTTCTACATCTACTCGTTTTCGAGTTACGCGAGTTATACACGTACGGACATATGTACAGACGTCAAGAAAAGAATCTCTTCTGAATTCATTTTAAATCCATTTTACAATCTGGTTTGGAATTCTGTCCGTACGTACATACAGGGTGTCCCAAAACGACCGCATAAACTCTGCACAGCTAGATTCCTCTTTGGGAGTACATAAAAACTGCCCAAAGAAGCGTTCCTGTACGATCCATAATTTACGAGAAAAATACGAAAAACAAAGTATGATGTCACTGCCGGTGTAAGAAAAAACACTTTATTGAACATATCAGCAACAGTATATGCGCAATTTAAAGGAAATGTTCAAAGTGTCCGCCGTGCATGTTGAGGCAGGCTCGGGCACGCCGTGGAAAGGCTGTCATCACACGTTGCAGCATCGCGGGGTCCACCGAAGTACAAGCAGCATGTAGACGAGCAACAAAGTCCATTGGTGTTGTCACTACGTCTCGATACACCAGTTCCAGATATGCGAGGCGAACGTTTTAAACATTATCGTCTGGAAAGATATGCCAATACTGTTGTTGATATGTTCAATAAAGTGTTTTTTTCTTGCACCGGCAGTGACGTCATACTTTGTTTTTCGTATTTTTCTCGTAAACTGTGGATCGTACAGGAACGCTTCTTTGGGCAGTTTTTATGTACTCCCAACGAGAAATCTAGCTGTGCAGAGTTTATGCGGTTGTTTTGGAACTCCCTGTATGTCACACAAGAGCATCGTTCAAATGGATTCGAGAGTTGTCAAAACGGATAATTGATGCCCGAAAGTTTTCACAATTACAATGCTTCGTACAAGGCAGTAAAAAAGGAATACGATTAATTAACACGATAAGGCAACAAGTTCAGCTTTAAAATAAGCATGCATTTTTCAGGATTAATTACGTATTAATACTAATTATCTGGCGTAGTTCATGTACAAATGTAGTGATAATATGATAATAATTATTTTACTTTAATATATTACATATATTAGGAGCATGTATCATTCTGATGAATTTCCACATGAACACACGTTTTCGCTTTTATTCAATTCCACGTTTTCTAAAGGATTTTCAAACATTATAATTTGGCTCTATGACTGTCTTAAATTATCTCAAAATACTTCCCATTGGTTCAAAATTCATTATATGAAGAATTAGTAAGCCATTACGAAGAAATTTAACGAAAAATAAATATTTAAATTGGTCGTAAATATAACACAGAAAATAAAAATAATTACAAACGGAAGCTTACCTAGAAATGACCGACTTTCAGGCTGAAATAATAATTTAAAAATAAATGACAGTAATGAAGGCTGGAATAAATATTAGAGGGATGTTTAATTCAGATGCTTTATCAATGTGAAGCACAAAAGTAAATAAATGGAATTAGGTGTTTTAAAATTAATGATTTCACAGGGGTAAAAGGAATTATTATATACACAGAGATTATTTAATGCTGGTCTCATCAAGTTTCTTTCTTTGCTTGTTCAGCACGCTAAATTATGTGTGCAAGAGATCATTTTATTTTGGTTGCAATGAAATTCGAAAAGGATTCAACTGACATCATTTTATATTCTTGACTTTATTTATATTAGCCGGTGCATTCACTGCCAGTGCATTAATTAAAATATTTATGCTCCTTAGAATGACATCTATGTTTCATAGCATGATTTTATAGTGATAACATAAAAGACCTGACTTTTCATGAGAGGTTTTCAAAGGGCGGTACGTTTGTTCTAAAATTCGATACTAAACTATAGTTACAGTAGTTTTGAAATTAACCGTATTAGTTTAGAGAGAATTGGAAACATTTTGCAGTAATTTCAGTGTATTTTTTAAAATGCGATTAACTGAATAAAAATTTACAGGGTGACCCAAAAGTCCGTTAACATTTGGAAATTCATTAATTCACTGAATAATGTAGGTATAGAGGTAAAAACTGACACACATGCTTGAAATGTCATCAGATTCTAATGAAAGCAAAAACAAATGCTTAAAACGGGCAAGGACGATGCTGAATATCATAACAAAAGCAATAATTAGCATAAGAACTTAGCAAATATTATATTTTTGTAATAAATGTTCAGCATGTCTGCCATTAATTTAGAAGTTAAGCAACAAGAATAAGCTTTGTTTTCAAATTTTCACAGGACTAGTTTCGATGGTTTTACCGAATCTTCATCCTCAGGTGCAAAAGCGCAAATGAATGAGATACGATATAATGATTAGGTAAGATAAGAAAGCCTGGACAGGAGACAAGCTACTGGCGTCATCTGTTGTTTAACTTCTAAATTAATATTTGTGCGGCGTGTTATTGTATCTTAGTTATGTCTGCTATTATTCATCAACAACACTTGTAGCCGAGGAACAATGCTGTGATTATTGTAAGCTAAAAATTAATTACAACAGATATGCACTGTACAACATATGTGTTGGTATGATGAGAAACTGCCGTCAGATTTTGCATTTTAGCATCCCTAATCAGGTCGCATATTCACGGTTGACTTGCTATTTCAGGTAACCCCTCAACCAATAATCACACGGCTTGACGGAAGTGGCTGCTGGGCACGCCAAACGATGTGTGCAAGTTACCTTTCACAAGTGCAGCATTAGGAGCGGAGTCCTGCATAAAAGTCGTACTTTCCAACAGGTGTTGATCAGCCAAACTAGGGATGATGCGATTCTGTAACATATCAGCGCGCCTCGCACCCATCGCAATGACAATTTGAATAGCAGAACCACTCATTTCCTTGAAGAAAAAGAACCCGATCATGATTGATGTGATAAATCCACATTACACCGTCACCAACACCCGAGGGAGAGGATAGAAAAGTGAGAAGAAAATCATGAAGGGACTCATTCCCTCTCTCATTGCAGCTCATTTCATAGACGATTCTCACACTGCTTCGCTAACATATTGCTTCCCAGCACCACAGGTTGGCACATTTTGCATTTGTTTTTGGCTCTTAACAGAACTCCACGTCATTGCAAGCATGTGTGTCAATGTTCACCTCTCTACCTACATTATTCCGTGAATTATTCAATTTTCAAATGCTAGCAGACTTTTGGGTCACCCTATACATAATATACATCACACAGAGTATAAACTTACCTATATATTAAGCGTATGAAAGCTTATGCAAGTACTAATTTACAAAATTTCAGCTATAATAAAAACTCATATTATTCGTAATATTTGCTTGAAAATATAGGCCTTTAAAAATTGATTTTGTACAACGGATATTGTTTGCTCAGAAAAATAAAACGCATCTAAGAACGTATAGCATTTCAGACTAAGATTTGTTTCGTTTTCGGGTTTTTGCAATTAAGGAAAGAACGTGATGACCATATACTTTATAAAAGCAAAAATGGTAACCACTTTGAAGAAATTTTAAACTAACTTTACTAAATTTTAAACATTATTTCATCTATTAAACAATGAGCTGAGAACTTTTTCTAGGTAGCTCTGCGAAGTATACGAAGCATATTTTCCTCTTTTAAGTGACAAGCAGTTAATGATAGAAAATTAGTTATGTTACTGAAAGCTAATTGCAAAGAAGAAACAATCAAGGAAGTTTTTCCTTCTGAGTTTCCTAAGCAGTCATTAAATGGAAGTTTAATAAATATTCATTACCTTTCTAATTAATTAGGATACTATTTAAAAATACTTCATCAATATTTCCATCAGTTACAGCAAGAAAACATAGCCGCATATTGAAAAGTCTTCAAAGACGGGTTAACATAAAATTCTGAAATCTTTCTGCTTGTTTTAATTAATATGAATTTTAATTAAAGTTATGTAATGTGCATGATTTGAGTGCTCGACTGGGAGAGGCTTTTAACACTTAAAAAATTAGTGTTACTGAATTTAATTAACTTAAAATAATAAATATAATAAAATACGTAAATAATATAATAAAATTGTCTTCATTAAATTGAAATCCCATATTTAAGATACCATTAATACATGATTTTCATATTTTCTTGATTTTTGAAAGCGTTAAGTTCATTTAAGACCATCAAAACTATAAATTTCTTTTAACTAATACTTTAAAAACGATCACGTTATTATCAATTTAAATCAATTTAATGTTTAAAAAAATCTGAAAGCTTTCAGATTTTATAATACGACCAAAGGGACTTTTTTTATTTAAGGTTTTGTGTGTTACCTTTATTTATTAAATACCATGTTCTTCGCACTTAAACTATGAAATTAAATTTAAAAGCAATATCGTAAAATAATTTTAAAATGAGCATATTCTTTAGAATTCCAGATACAGTCTCGCTCGCTGGCGATAATTTTTTTTAACCCGGAGAGTTTTGCCATTCCTCGCTTTGAAATCGTTGATTTCCTGAATCAAAAATTCGTTATAAAGTTCTACAAATTATGAAATAGATAATGAAACAAATTCCAAATTCTGGCTTCCAGATACCCATATTTTATAGTGAAGGACAACTTATTAAAAATTTAATGTCTCTAGGTACCGTTGCGTTTTCTCAGCGCCAGAAACATACATATATATTAATGTAGATTCTTCATTATTTAATTTCTTTTAATATAATGCGGCTCACTAATATTTGTTGGCAACAATTTGAAAAGTGAACCAGCTTTTATAGTGAACCAATGCAAAATGCTAAAACGAAATTAATAGCCCTTCTGGAATAACGCCGTTTGGGCTAAAAATTAATATTCTAAGTTTGCACATTCCACAAATAAGAAAACTGACCACACTGCAAATAAGAAAATCTGGAATCAGAAAATAGAAGCACCACCTAGCCAAGGGAAACTAGAATAGTAGGCAAATAAATAGGCGTAGATAATTTTAACCAGGTAAATTGGAGGCAGGATAAGGTGCCCTAAAAGGTTAACTAAAGCCAGGAAAATACGGAAATAAATCTTAAATTGTTCGTTATTTAATCTAAGCTCTTTCCTGCAGAGTCTCACACATATTTAATGCTTTACGTTTCAATAAATGAGTCTCAATAGACTCACTTATTGAAAGATATTTAATAATTAAGAATTTATTCCTGCGAGAAGATGTAGTGCTTTGGTAATATTGCAAATTTTCTGTCCCGAATATTCATTCAGGTTAAAATATAGGACACTGAAATTGAATGCGGATTTTTCATGAGACAGGTCGAATATATAGGAATTTCAGAGGTATAAATTAGTAAGCCTGTACGAAGAAAAAAGGACGTATTGTAACAGTGAAAATTTTCGAGTATTTTCGAGTTTGGAGAATAATGGATTAGTTGCCAATCTAGAGAAACTAAGCTTTGCAACAACAAAGATAACGCTTTTATCATTGCGAATTAAATCAGGCTTACTTTATTCTGGAATTTATTCGAGGTTATGTTATTCAATTATGGCAAAGCACACGAGGGCTATCTGCCTAAAGGGAGGGATGCCTTCGTGGAGGACTTTCTAAGGGGAACTGGCTCGTATACACGTTACGCATGGGGAAAACCACGAAAACGCCCATGCAGCCAGCCCGTTCGCGGGATTCGAACCTCGGACCGAACTACCAGTGTTCAGCGTCTTTACCGCTCGGCCGCTGGTGGGCGAATTTATTCGAGGAAATAAGTGTTTAAGATTTACTTCGTAATTTTTAATGTAGACATTTTGAGTTTTTATGTATTTTTGCCTTGTTGCGAAGTGAGAACTGAATTTATTGAATAAGAAATATTGAATTATCTGTGAAAAACTGTTTCTGTTTTTTTGTTTGTTTAATTTGTTTTACACATCGTTTTAAATTTATTATAGTATTTAAATAGAACATGTGAGAAAGATCAGGTAATAGTCCAAGTAGATCAGGTAGTCCAGTTTCAAATTTATGAGGTGGTAAGCTTTGTGAAGTTTTAACTTATAAACTTATCTTAAATATCAATGAAGACTACGGTCTTTCTGCAGTACTCTAGGTTCAAGCTATATTGACATTGCAGTTCTTGGAGCTAACTTTCTCGGAGATATTTTGCGTTGGTTTCAGTTCTTATGCAATTCTTAAAGGCCTCAGTAATAAAGGTGCTGTGTCAACTTTTCTTATACACGCGGCAGTCTAGGAAATGAAAGGGCTGATTGATTAGCAAAACAAGCTACAAACCTTCAAGTTAACTCCCAAATGATACCGCTTAAGTCATTTTCAAAAACAAAGTAGGAATGAACCAGTCCCCAAGTGGAATGAATTATACAGGAATTCTACCTCTTCCTCCTTGAATAAATATTTTCCTTCTGTTCTTCGCAGATTGAATAACAAACATCTTTTCAGCAATTTTGAAATTACCAAATTTCTAACCGGATATGGTAATTTTAACTCTCATCTGATTTGAAGAGATTTGGGTTATCTAACACAGACTTGTGTTTCTGCAGCTTCGTGGGGGCGCAAAGTATCGAACATTTGTTGTTCTATTGTTCAAAACTTACGGAAAGGAGGGGACTCATTTCTTAGGTAAACTCCCTAAACATTACATTTCCCCCCCTCCATGTGCTTGTTCGAGATAAATTAGCATTCTCTTCTTTCTGTATTTTTATTTCTTACATTTCTTGTGTGAATTTGCAGCTTTATTTTATTTTTTGTTGTGTTGTTGTTCCATTTGTTAGTTTTTTTTTAACTTACCTCTGTAAGCCACGTGTAATTATAAGCCTTTGTGGTGTGCAAGGAGTTTAAATATTCTTAAATAAAAATTGATAGTAGTTGTATTTAAATTTGGACGACGCGAATCTTATAAGAATAATCTACATGTGTAAAGAAGAAATTATGTTTGTTTGTTTGCTAATAACTCAGTTATTACAACAGGTACCGTCACCAAACTTCCTACAATTCTTTTCTGGGCCCTGAAAATGTTCACCGTCTACGTTTTACCAAAAAGAAGTAGCTAAAATTAGAGATATTAATAAAAAACTCGGAAAACTCCCAATTTTCGCCCTCAATTTTTCCGATTGGCCAGTCTCGCAAGATGGAGATAAAAATCTGCTTTATTTCGAAAGTTGTTGCCACTGCTCGTTTTCAAATCTTAGACATTGTTAATAAAAAATTTCTAGGTTTTACAATGAAATAGAAATAACATTGCCAAACATTAAATAAATTATTTCCCTTTCAAAAAATTCGTGGGAAACTATTTAGGCTATTTCCGTCTTCGTATGACTTTAATCAGCCAAACTATTAATTAAAAAATAAAAATTAAAAAAATTCTGAAAGATTTCAGATTTTAAATTACGTCCAAAGGGGCGTTTTTTAAACATTTTCTATGTTACTTTTGTTTATTGAATATCATGTTCTTCGCATTTAAACCATAAAATTCAGTTAAAGAACAATATCGCAAAATAATTTTAAACTGAGCATATCTTTAGAATTCCCTCCACACAGTCTCACGAACTACAAATATAAATGTTTTTTTTCTGTACAACGTTGCCATTGCCCGCTTTGAAATCCTCGAGTTTATTAATCAAAAATTCGTTAAAGTTTTACAAAATATGAAATCGTAAATAAAAACAAATTCCAAATTTCAAATTTGGGCTTCCAGATGCCTATATTCGCAGCAGGAGTACGGCATTCAAAATTGGATGGTTTTAGGTACCGTCGTTTTATCACAATGCGAAAAACATACATACATTTATGCAGATTCTTCATTATTTAATTTCTTTAAATATAATACAGGGCTGCAATATTTTATGGCAACAGTTTGAAAAGTGATGCAGACTTTTTATGTTTCCGACGCAAAATCGCAAAACGAAAGCAATAGTCCTTCAGGGACAGAGCCCCTTTGGACTAAAAACTCTGAAAGGGTTAATTTTCGCACTTTTTTTTCCGAGTGGCAACAGTGTCGCATGTTGAAGATAAAATTGCTTTATTTCAAAACGTTTTGCTACGCAAAATCGCTTTGAAATCATAGAATTTATTAAACAAAAATTTGTTTTACAAAATTTATACATATAAAGAAAGAATACCTGTTTGTGTCTTTACTTGTTTGTTCGCATTATTGATTTCTGATCAATTATGATCAATTTGTTGCTGTATTTAATTGACTAAAATTGAGTAGGGCTTAAATATTGGATGGAACTTAAGCTTTTACGACCATTTGATTAGAAAGACGAAAATCATTAAGTACTGCGTGCCATTGTTGCTGATATAATAAAGAGAATTAGCTTATTTTTCTATTGAAATTTTTTATGTGGGTTCCATGTTGCATCAGACTGAAAAATGTATGACTATGAATCGTAATTTTTGCATCGTTGTTATAGAAGGATTACATCAGTCTTGTGTTGTTGTTGTTGTTGTTGTTGATAGATGCATTTCTCTCAATCTAACTTAACTGACTTCGGGTACTTCCGATAATGTAATTTAAAAAATCATGTAAGATCTCTTCACGTTAAAGTTTTTAATATATGCAATTTGTGATATATTTAGACTGCAATTTTAACTCCTAATAAGCGATACAGTCCTCTGCCATTCTCCATCAAATCAAACTCTGTGAGATTTAGTTTCGATCAGGCTTCCCTTCTTTACATGTCTTCGTTAGATTGTTATTAAAATTTTTCTAACTTTTGAATTATGTGAATTGTTTTCGAACTTCCGATTTCTCATAGAATGGAAGAATGAGGTCTGTTCTGTGACTGAAAATTAATTTATCATGTGGGGAGGAATATTTTAAATTAAAATATATTTTTATATTTTATCCATAAATCCCATTGCCTTTTTAATTAAATCAATGTTTTTAACCAACACAATAAATAGAATAATTCCTATCTCAAGTAAAATTACATTTTGTGTGATTCCTTCTATTTATGTGTATACTGAGATACGCGTTTCTGTATATTTTTAATAAATCACATATTGGAATTCTTGCAAGCAACTGTCTTTGCTCAGTGATAAAACTATAGGTTTCGAAATCCAATTGTCTATGGAAGAAATCTAGAAATGAAACTATTGGTTATTACCTTTTCTTAACTTTTTTCTTTTGTCCCTCCCTCACCCTTGCTAATCACCGGAAACTCCTCGACACGGTCTCTAATGATATCCCAGGCTCTGACGCCTTTATGAATTATGATTTGATTATGAGTCATCAGTTATTCATGCATATTTTTGCCGGAAGGGCATAATTCTTCTCTTCAAAGAACCATCCTTCTTTAGAGAGTTGGGTCGGATATTGGAGATGTTATTTTGACGTGACAATTTGTCACGCGATGAGTCCCACTGCACCATTGAGAATTTAGCAGAATAAAAGATGGCGATAAGTATAAATCCTGTAGCTAGTCACGTATGAAAAAACAAGCAGTCGATAAAAGTATATGACAGAAAAGTGTATGACACATGTAAACGTTGTTCAGAAAATATTTGAATATGAGCATATCGCATTTACTTATAATGATAAGAAAATGATTATATAATAATTTTACAAGCAATTTGTTGTTACTTCCTTGTATGAATTAAACGTACGTATTGTAATCGCGAAAAATTCCGCTATCGTATTTCAAAGAAAATGTCCATTTCAGCTGCTCTCGAAACCATCTGAAGTATGTTTTTGCGTGACATCTTTTGCGTGAATGTTTTTGCGTGTGCGGACAGATAATGAACTGTTTTTCCCCAAAAAGGAATGCAAAATGTATTTAAAATGGATTCAGAAGAATTTTTTTCTTGAAGCCTTTACGTACGTAAACCTCGTATACCTCAAGAGTTACGTACGTAGATTTACGTCCGTAAATCTCGTATACCTCAAGAACGAGCTGCCATAGAGCGTTGAAATTTTGTGCATGGGACAGTTATATCAGGTAGTTGTACAACTCCCTGTTTCGTTGCAATCAGCTGCACCAATCATATGTAAATATATGTAAATTATAAAAAATACAATGGCTTTGCTCTACGCGAACAGAAGAACATCCAGAAGGTTGCCTTTAATTTTTGGAATAGTTCCAAAAGTTACTTTACAGTCCCTGAAAAGCACCCTTAATTTTGTTTCCGATGATAGAGTGTGTTGACAAAGTGAAGTTTTAATATTTTCTCCCATGCATAACCAAGCCCACCAGCGGCCGAGCGGTAAAGACGCTGAAAACAGGTAGTTCGGTCCGAGGTTCGAATCCCACGAACGGGCTCGCTGCATGGACGTTTTCGTGGTTTTCCCCATGTGTAACGTGTATACGAGCCAGTTTACCTTAGAAAGTCCTCCACGAAGGCATCCCTCCCTTTAGGCAAATAGCCCTCGTGTGCTTTGCCATAATTGAATAACCTAACCTAACCTAACCTAACCTAACCCATGCATAATCTTAAATACTACCAGTTTCGTTTGGAAAACCTTTCACAAATGTATCCTTTTTCTTAGACAAATAATCCTGGAGCACTTCATCACAGCAAATTAATCCAAATTGAAACGCGATATTCTTTTCAACTGTTCTAAAATTATGTCTTTCCTCTGCAAATCAGAAACACTCAAATTTATCTGAGATAGTTGGCAACAACGTATCACCTAGAAGTACAATATTTTTGAGTCATAAAGGCTGAAATGGAAAGTGACGTTAGTTTTCAGTTATGTAGTATGAAATACATGCAGAAAGCAGCAGTAACGGTTAATTTTATTATCATATCAGATAAATTATATGTAATATTCATTTTAGAAATATCTTTTAAGTACCTTATTTTTCTGTTATTTGATTTTTTTTAAAATTTAGAGAAACATCTAGATATAAAAATATATATTTTTGAAATTTTTGCTTCTTAAATTTTATGAATATGGAAATATTCTCCAGATCGTGTTATAACGAATAATAATTAAAGATATTTAAATTTTACGGAGAAATGTCATAAACTGCGTTCCATCTGTTTAAAGATATATATTCTATTTACCGAGGCCTTTAAACAGAAATTTCAATTTCATAGGGCCTTTTCAATTAAGCTTTCCAATTAGTTAGCTGCCTTGATAGGCAAAGGTCTTTAATGTTGCTGGCTCCTGTTCCACTGCCCTTAGGCCTTGAAGGTTTTCGTGTCTATAGCTTCTGTGTAGTATTGGAGCACTTAAAATATTGGTGTGCTGGAAATCCTTTCGAAAGGCTTGGTGGAACGAGAAGAGAGAAATACGTTTTAAACCCATTTTACAATCTGTTCTAGGAAAAAGAGTCCTTTATTCTGTCCGGGCGGGCAGATGTCATGCAAAATATTGTTCAAATGGATCAAAATAGTCAAAATGGATATTTTCGTTGAAATATGATACTAGAAATTTTTCGCGATTACAATACATCCTTTACTTCGTACGAGGAAGTAAAAATTAAAAACCATGTTGTCATAGAAGTAAAAATTATGGATATGGGTGCAGTAAATATGAAATAAATCGATAAATTTAAATGCGATGGAAATTAAATAGACTTCATTGGTAAATGCTTGACGAAACCATTAAATCAGTACCTCTTTCGTTTTGATTTTTAATCAAAGCGAAACGTTATACTAGTGTCTGATTAAATTAGAACTATCCAAAGAGTTAGATGTCTCCTTTCGACCTTGTAGAGAAGGCTTAAGACACGACCCATTCGAAATTGGAAACACTGTATCTTAAGAAAACTTCTCGGTTACGAACAAAAAGAAAATGAGAAAGGAAAATTAAACATTGCTTCAGAAATCAGAAAATAACTTGGTACAGAATTTATCCGCACTGCATTTTTGGCCTTCCACATTTAATCACCGGTCAAATAAATGAAACATTTAAAAAAATTCCAAAAAATAATAGGCAAGAAAATCTTATTGTTATTGCACATAGTTTACAGTTTCAGGATTGCTCGTCTATATATTTTCCCTTATACAGCCTGAGTAAAAACTTTAAGGCCAGTAAAAATTTTTGAGAAAATGTAAAATGAAATAAAAGGGATTCAAATAATATTAATTATTAAAGTTTATTGATAAGAAATAAATGCTATAAACATAATTTGTAAATACATAATTATGAGAAACATGTGGTTATTTACAAAGTTAGTATTTCTGCTTGAGTAAAAACTTTAAGGCCACCACTTATTTTTTAAAAATAAATATAATATAATCGTGTAATTACCATTGCAACTACTAGCTTGTGACACCGCTGCAATTTTCATATTTGTCATACGTTTCTTCGAAGTATTGGTGATCTTTGTGAAGATGGCGAAGGGTAAGAAGTTAACTGATCGTGAAAGAGGAGAGATCGAAGCTTTGTCTTCAACAGGAATGAGTAGTCGTGCTATTGCGATAAAGATAGGAAGAT
>KK121971.1:27690-43138 GCA_000611955.2 Stegodyphus mimosarum
GTTCTGTAATTTTCTAATAATAAAATATTTGCAAATTAATTTTTCTACTTTTTTTACTTTTATTTAAGCTCAATAATTATCAATCAAATGGTATTTTAATTTCTCAGTTTAAATGTTTTCATTTTCTCAAAAATTTTTACTGCTCTTAAAGTTTTTACTCAGGCTGTATTTTATTCCCTTATATATAATATTTTCCCTTATTTATAATATACTCTTATATATAATATTTTCCCTTAAAAGTTTGACAAGTAATTCTGGTTGTTATTTGCGTGTCAAGGAGAATACTCGGATTCGAGCTCTAATATAACTTGATTTTCCTTTTAATTAATTTTAAAAATATAATTATACATACATGTCCATCTGAAAGCCGTCAGATTTTATATTACGCCCAAAGGGGCTTTTTTTAACATTATGCGTGTTGCATTTATTTATTAAATCTTACGTTCTTTGTACTTAAACCGTAAAATAATTTAACAGCAATATCGCAAAATGTTTAAAAAGAGCATATCTTTAGCATTTCCGATACACAGTCTCTCGCCCTGAAGATAATTTTTTTTACAGTGTCGCCATTGCTCGTTTTGAAATCGTTGAGTTTCTTAATCAAAAAGTCGTTAAATTTTATAAAATTTGAAACAGCAAAGGTAAAACAACGCGCCCAATAAATATTAATTTAGAAGTCAAACAACAAAAAGCGTTAAGGAACATGAGACATATTTTAGGAAAAAGGAGACACAAAAGTTTTCTGTTGCCCAGCATTGGTGGTCCAATAATCACACTTTCAATCGTTCTGCAGCCAGAATTATTCAAAAAGCATCTTCCATTGATGAATTAGATTTTATAGAGACGTTTCACATTAAAAACATCTTCCTGTTCTAGTTAAAGCTGTCTAGTTTCTGTTTTAATTCCAATCCATCTTTATCTTCAGCCTTTAAGGAAATTTAAAGGAAATTATGTTTTAGTTTTCTTGTTTCATCAATAGATGGCTGCAGTATCTTAACTCCTTTCCAGCCATTCTAATCTTATATTATCAGTATATCTTATCTCGTTCATTTGCACTTTGGCAGCTAAAGGATGATGTTTCTTTAAAACCCTCGAAACCAGTCCTGTGAAGATTCGCAAATATAACGACGATTATTTTTTTCACTTCTAAATTAATATGAAATAGCAAGTAAAACAAACTCTAAATATGGGCTTCCAGATGCCCATATTCGAGTGGAGGACAACGTTATTCAAAATTTAATGTCTCTTGGTACCTTTTTTTTTACAATCTGATAAACATACATACATTCAAGCATATTTTTCTTTATTTAATTTCTTTAACTGCAATGCTTCGTCTTCTTAACATGCCTTCGTGGTGTAATGACCAGCACCTTCGGCGAGTATTCGAGAGGTCTGAGGTTCGAGTCCAGACGACGGCATTGCTCATTTTTAATGTCTCCTGCTTTTGGAATAACCTAATGTCTTTACACCTTAAAATAAGAAAAGGCACGAGCTGTGAATTAAATAAATGTATAATATTTCTGAGGATAATTAAACGCAAACAAATGTTTTTCATTAACTTTAAAATCCAGTATTCTTGATGCGTCTAGTGATTCAAAATAGTGGGTGACATCAGTTTTGATATCTATCACTTTTCGAATTACTGTTTTATTGAATTGATTAGAAAAAAAGAGAATGAATTGATTTTTGGATAAAATAAGGAGTGCTTTATTGTAACTTAATATTATCTTTGACATCAACTATAAACATTCCATACAATGAATATTTTGCAAAATAAGAAAAATTGAACGTAACATATGTGCCCACTTGATTTTATGACTCCTTCTTTCAAAACAAATGTGATTATCATTATTCTACGCAACAGCTCAGTAAAATGAAGATAATTAAATAGTTGAGCTAGTTAAGCAAAGTTACTGAACAAAAGTAACCTGAATGCATTAGTATCAATCATTGCCTGTAATTTCGTAAAGCCAGTGATCATATATTTCATTGTAATAATCGGTCGCTACAACGAGCGAAACACAGCAAATTGCTTTATCACATTCTTGGCCACTTTAATGAGAATATGCATTCCAGCAGATAAACTTCGTCACAAGAAATCACCAGGGTGATAAATTCGTATCCGACGTGATTATGCTATTAAAACTAACTGTTTATGCGAGCGTGTAACTTGCTGTGAAATTCGAAGATAGATCTGACGGAAGGATTCATCATCAGGAAACGCTACTAAGCCATTTGTCTTGCCTGAAGCTCTTCTGCTCATTTACATCATCGCCGTAACAGAGATAAGAAAAAGTTGATGAATGGCTTTAGTTCCGCAACACGGGGAAGTTGTTCTAACTCAACTCTAGGAGTGATGAAGTTAATGACACAGCGAAATATGAACTTAGGTGATTTCTCTGTTAAGGTGTGGTATTTAGTGTTTTATTTAATTTGCATGTCAAGGGTAAGAAACCGTAAACAGAAAACGGCTGCTTCTGAAATCAAAATTCCTGCTTTGACAATCAAATTGCTAGTGAGGTGGGATACATAAAAATGTAACGTTTGACGAAATACCGGAGGGTTCGACAGACATTTTGCAGTATCCATGGCCATTCTAGTATTCAACATAAGAAAAACTGAATATTAAAGAAGAAAAAGGTATTTTATTATTATTGATACAAATTTCGTACGTATGTAAATAAGTTTAGCGAAATAATATATGAAATAGTAGTTTTTTTAGCCCAGAAGTTCTATTTATTTCGCTTTGGCATTTTGCGTCGATTCACTACAAACGGGGAATCACTTTTTAAATTATTGGCACCAAATACAGAGGCTGTTCGCACATTTTATAGACGACTTTGGTAAGCGGTAATAAGAAATCGTTTGCTGCAAAAGAAGTAACTGCAATTGTACTATATATTTAAAAGTCAAAGTTATCGTCTGTGGCTTGAAAGTTTTGTTTTTATTCAAAATGGTGAATTTTACAAAGCAGTGGTTCAAAGGCTACATTGGCGCTCTTTCCGAAGAGAAATATGCATACTACGTTATCCACAAACGATGTGAGAGTCATGGTTTTGTGATATCTAAAGCGTCGACAGGTAATATCGTCAACAAGAAAAAAAAAACGTCAAATTGGAGCCTCAAGTGAGACAAAATTCCAAACAAGTATCCCAGGAAAAAACAGACATCTTCGACTATTGCAAAGGTACGTTCTTTAACGTTAAAAGAAAATCCCCCTCTTCAAAGGACAGTTTCAAAATCATTAAAATGCTTGGTGTGCACTGTAAACAAAATGATAAACGTTGATTTAAATCTTAAGAAAGCGAAAAAACGCAATGTGCATCGTCGTCTTCTAAAGCATATCACTCAACGCAGGACACGCTGCAGAATTCTATATGAGAAACACTTATCCCAAGAAAAACGGAAAACAATTGTCACAATAGATGAAGCATAGGTGTATTTAAATGATTGTAACAAAAAAAGAGCCATATATTATCATAAAAGGGGAGAAAAAAATTTAAGTACATGGTTCAAAGAATCGAAAGAAAGTTTTCCGAAGGGATTCATGATTGTTGCTGGTTTTTCTTATAAGGGCAAGTTAAAAATAAAGAGAGTGCAAACAAATGTCAAGATTAACTCCAAATACTATCAGGAACATATTTTATCGCCAATTTTTCTGAATGAAATACCATCGCTTTACCCACAGTGCTATCCATCTGGAAGACTCCATCAGGACAAAGCTAGCAGTCACACATCAAAATGCACTGTAAATTTCCTAAAAAAAATGAAACAAAAAAGGTCAATATCAAGGTCATACACTTCACGGATATCCCTGCTAAATCTCCCGATGTGTCATCTATGGATTTTTGTGCTTTCGGACTTTTAAAAACTGCATTATCCAAACGTTGTCCCAAAACCCTAAAAGCACTCTGGAAAGTTGTTCGAGAGGAATGGGATAGAATACCTTTTCTGACACTTCAAAAGGCATTATTATCCTGGAAACTGCGATGTCGAAAGATAGTTCAGAATAAGGGATGTCAAACAGAACATTTAAAACACAAGAATTTTATGTAATTTAGTTTTGTGAATACAATATACATCGTCTAAAATTGTGCGTACAGCCTCTGTGTTAGACCCCTGTACTAGTATATTTAAAGAAATTAAATAATGAAGAATCAGTATAAACTTGTGATAATACTATGCTACCTAGCGCCATCAAATTTTGAAAAACGTACCCCTCCACCCAAATATGCGCATCTGGAAGCCCGAATTTGGAATTTGTTTTATTATCTGTTTCATATTTTGTAAATCATTTATGAATTTTTGAACAAAAATCTCAATGATTTCAAAGCGAGCAATGACAACACTGTAGGAAGAAAAAAACATTTTTATCTTTAGCCCGCGAGACTGTGTATCGTAAATTCTACAGATATGTTCTTTTAACTATTTTGTGATATTGCTGTTGAATTGAATTTTATGGTTTTAGTGCGAAGAACATGATATTTCATAAATGAAAGTGTTCTGTCTTTAATGGTTAGTATAGATGGCGTCATGCCAAAAAAGTACCAATTTATTCTTGTAACTCATCATGAACAGACGCGTACCTTGAACCGTCAAAAGGACAAAATCCTGTAGCCCCAATCTTAAATATGTATCTTTCTTCTTAATATTATTTCGTGTTGTCATCATAATAATTGTTGTGTATGAACCTTGCTTAATCCTTGGAGCAACGTACCGACCACATATTCTACACCCTGTAACCACACCTCTGGGAAAGCATGAAGTAGATTATGATCGTCAGAAGGTAATACACAAAACGTTAAAAAAAAGCTCCTTTGGGAGTAATATAAAATCTGAAATCGTTCAGAGTTTTCTTTTGTATGATGTCTAGAGAAGCGAAGTTTTGCCGGAAAGGTAAGAATACAGGGGCAAGTGTATTAAACATTGAGTAAATGGCTATCTTGCTAAATTGGCGAGATGCCGCCAAGCGGCAACTGTTTTGGCGACTAATTTTTGTCGCCATATCTGGCGAGAAGTTGTAAAAGTTGCCAAGTATGATGGCCGCTCAGCGATATTTTGGCACGTTCCCTGTATAACCATAACGGGTATTGTAATTGTATAAATGTATTAATGCGCATTGTAGTTGTAACAGTATGAGTCGCCCATATGCCTTCCAGTAGTTTCGAGAAGTGAAGGTACTAGAAATCTCCCGGCGGCCGACAGAAAACAACTATATATGAATGAATACAGCATCGGTTTCTCAGTAGTTATTTGTTTAGTTCAGCGTGAGTTCGGATTATTGAGATATCTCCGTGTTAGCTTCGTTCTTTAGAAGCTCTTTGCAGTGCGTTGTTATTACATTGAAGTGTAACTAGTAACAGTTCTTCACAATATCACTCATACAGCTCTTCATAGTATAAGTAGTTTCTTGCGCCTCTTTAGCATGCCTTCGTAGTGTAATGGCCAGCACACTCGGCGCGTATTCGAAAGGTCTGAGGTTCGAGTCTCGGAGAGGGCATTGCTCATTTTTCACGTTTCTTTAGCACCACAACTCCTAATGCCTCTACAATAGTATCAGAGAGTACAATTAGTGCTCTGTGATACTGATTGTACAGAGCACTGATTATACTCTGTGGTGTTATGAACAGCTGTACGAGTATTTTTGTGTAAAGTTCCAGAACTGTAACGTGTTTCTTTAGGTAAAATAAATTTTATCAAGATATCAATGGTTCTCTGTGCTTTCAGTGTATTACGAATCCGTACGCACTCAACATTATTATTATTAAAGCTTTTCAATACATGCTCAATATGTGATTAAAATAAAAAAAAAAGTCTGCTAAAATAAGAAGTGTTAGGATACCAGGACCTATAATGTCTGTGAAGAGAACAGAAGCTTCTATAGTTAGGTTATATCTGTCAAGCCTACGTATTGTACATCTGCAAACAGTAAATGTTGACATGCTCCACAACTTTCCATCTTTCCACAACTTTTTGAGCTGTATGTGTTTATATTTATTTTGAGTTGAATGTATGCATGAGTAAACATTTTATGTCATTAAAAATCCATTTCAGTTTTTCAACCGCACGTTTCCCATTGCAAAGATTACTTACTTACATGTCAAAGCTCAGATAGCAAGTTGGTGTCTTTTAAAAATCAGTTGAATATTTTTGCCCATTTATTTACCGCAGAATTTTAATACATGTAGCAGAAATGTTTTGATTTCGTAAAAAAAAATCTGAAAGGTTTCAGACTTAAGATTACGTCCAAAGAAGCTTTTTGTAACATTTTGTGTGTTACCTTTATTTATTAAATATCATGTTCTTCGCACTTAAACCATAAAATTCAGTTCAACAGCGCGGTATCGAAAAATGATTTTAAAATGAGTCTATCTTTAGAATTTCCGGTACAGAGTTCCGAGCGCTGGAGATAAAAAGTTTTTGTTTTTTTACCTACCCCGTAGAGTGCTGCCATTGCTCGATTTTAAATCGTTTGAGTTTATTCATAAAAAATTCGTTTAAGTTTTACAAAATATGAAATAGACAATAAAACAAATTCCAAATTCGGGCTTCCAGATGCGCATATTCGGGTGGAAGTGTACGTTATTCAAAATTGGATGGCTCTAGGTAACCGTTGTTTTATCACAGTTGGGGAAATATGCAGATTCTTCATTGTGTAATTTCCTTAAATATAATACAGAGCTGCAATATTTGGTGGCAACAGTTTGAAAAGTGAAACAACGCTTTTAGTGATTCGATGCAAAATCGCAGTGTTTCAGGGACAAAGCCCCTTTGGACTAAAATAACAAAAGAAAGCAAAAACGTAGTGTTCCAGTTTAAGTTTTTGCGTGTAGCAAATATGCAAATTTAAGAAACTTAGAAAAGCTTTTCATCTGCTGATAATCGTGTCTTAAACGATAAAAAAACAGCCAAAAAATAAATTCACCACTTTAAAAAAAATATAACGAATTCGAAAACCATACAATTCTGAATCAAGATACATATTTGGAGTTAGAATCATCATTTAGCAATTAAAGTAATACTGAAAATATCCATAAATGCATCAATTGGGTATACCAAAAATTAAATGCACTTTAAATTATGCTAATTAAATACATATGATTCAAAATATAACAGTGATTTAAATCAGTGGACTCAAAATGGCGGCTCGCAGTCTGCATTCGGCCCCCAAAGAATTTCATGCATCCCGCAAATACACACATCACGTTAATTAATAAATTTTTCGAACGGTTTAAGATTTTAATGTTTCGAAGTCTAATTTCACATTATTCTCAGTCCAATTAAAAACTAAACACCCCAGAAAATCTGGAAATATTGAAAAGATGTGCTGTTTTTAAATAATTTTAGCCCAAATCCACTCGAAAGGAGTTTATGTGTGCAAGCAAAAAAAAAAAAGTCCCTTTGTTGGGCGTTATATAAAACCTCACAGCTTTCGTTTTTTTTAACTCTATAACGGTGTAAAATAAATTTTGTAGCAGCGCAGATAAAATTACTTTTTAATAGCCCAAAGGGGCGTTAATTCAGAAGGGCTTTTAGTCTCAAAACGGCATTTTGTGTTAAATCACTTAAATGCGATGTATAACTTTTCATATTGTTGTCACCAAATATTGTCGCCCTTTGTTATATTTAAAGAAACTAATTAATGATGAATCTGCTTGAAGTATGTATATGTTTCTCGCGTTGTGAAAACCCAACAGTACCATATAGCCATCAAAGTTTGAATAGCGTAGTCCTCCACCCGAATGTGGACACTTGAAAGCCGGAATTTGGAATTTGTTTTATTATCTATTTCATATTTTGTAAAAATTTAAAAAATTTTTTATGAAGAAACTCAAACGATTTAAAAGCGAACAATGGCAACACTCTACGGGGTGAAAATAAAACCTTTTTGTCTGCAGCCCGCGGAACTGTTTATCGGAAACTTTAACGATAGACTCAATTTAAAATCATTTTGCGATATCGCTGTTGAACTGAATGTTATGGTTTAAGTGAGAATAACATGATATTTAATAAATAAAGGTAACACACAAAATGTTAAAAAACGCTTCTTTGGACGTAATCTAAAATCTGAAACCTTTTTCAAAATTTTTTTTTTTTTTTTTTTTTTACAAAATCAAACCATATCTGCTACAGATATTAAAATTCTAAAGTAAATAAATAGGCAAAAAATTTTCAATCTGATTTTTAAAACAGGCCAACTTATTATTTGAGCATTGACATGTAAGTAATCTTTGCTGTGGGAACGTGCGGTCAAAAAGGTGAAAGGAATTTTTAATGACATAAAATGTTTACTCGACCATACATTCAACTCAAAATATATATAAACACATTCAACTCAAATGGAAAGTTGTGGAGCATGATTTGTCAATATTTATTGCTTGCAGATATACAATGCATAGGCTTGGCGGATATAATATTATGTTGTCTGATAATCGTCTAGCTATAGAAGCTTCTGTTCATAGATATTATAGAGCCTGGGATTCTAACACTTCTTATTTTAGCAGAACAATTTTTTTTCTTTTCATCATGTAGTGAGCAGGTATTGAAAATTTTTAATAATAATAATGTTGAGTGCGTACGGATTAATGCTGAGTGCGCAGTTTTGATCAACAGTTTCAAATCTAGCAATGGCAACACTCTATGAAAAAAATATTTTTATTTCCAGCGCGCGAGGCTGTCTGTCGGAAGTTCTAAAGATATGCCGTTTTTAAAAATTTAAGAAGGAGCATTACCTCAAATGCTGCAAAAGGTGTGAGTGTGTGTAAATGAAAAAGTCTCCCCTTTGGGCGTAAATAAATCTGAAAGCTTTCGAAATTTTTTAGAAGCTTATTCAACACGTTAAAGTTATTTGAAACAAAAACCTGTTTGAAAATTCAATATTTACTTGTCAATATATTTCAGTTACCAAGCGTGACTATCAAATTCTTGCAGACGCTAAATATTGCAATAAAAAAATTAATTAAAAAATGTGCTTTGTTTCTGTAAAAAAAGGGATTTTTTAGGGTGAATTGCTCAGTCAGCTGGTTTGACATCATGCATTCGATATCCGCATTGATTTGAACTTTACTACTTATTTAAATTATTAAGAAGTGCCCTAACTGCTTTTAAAGTCGTTAAAACTGATCAGAAGCTCATAATAATGTTGAATTATTTCTATTTTATGTAATGTCAGCTTTCACGAGTCTAAGAAATGGCTCTTTGGCAAGCAGAATAGGAGGGAAATTGAAGATCATGCATCTAGCTCGATAGCAATATTCCGCAGGCCGTGTAGATAGCAGACATTAACGTAATACGCTGCAATAGATTAAAATATTGGCAAAAATGTTTAACCATTCGATTACGACTTAAATAATAAAAATACCCCGTTTTCTATCCAAGTGAACAAAATATGTCATAAGTAAGGTAACTGTAACATTTGAGACATTGGTTTTAGCATTTGAGACAGTGGTTTCAAGCCAAAGGCTGGGCCACATATGTTACAGACGTAGTTAATGATGGGATACGTATGTCCCACACGTAGCAATCAACTTACTATAACGACAACTATTAATCTGGAAAATTTTATTATATGAAATATACAGGGTGTTTATAAAGTCCCGGACCCATTTTGATGTTTACTAACTCATAAAATAGTAAAGATAGATTAAAATTAATAACATAAATGTTTAGATAGACTCAAAAAGTTTCATGACCCTTGGCAATGATCTTCCACGTGTGCCCCCTTCCTCGCACGGAGAATATCAAGTCGATATTCAATTTCACTCCAGGTACCGGCAAGCATGTCGGCATCCACAGAGGCTTTTGCGGTCGTAATTCTGGCTTTTAGGTCATCCATGTTAGACTTTCTCCTCCTGTAAACGTTGTCCTTTACAAATCCCCAAGTCCGGCGGCGTTATATCAGGTGATCGGGGTGGCCAAGGAATTGGACCTCCTCGTCCAATCCATCTTCCTGTAAAATGGTCATTCAAAGAACTACGAACGATAGTACCCCAATAAGGTCGCGCACCATCTTGTTGCAAAAGACATGTGGCTGAAGCTCTTTTAGTTGTGGAAATACAAAGTTTTCCAACATGTCTAAGTGTACGACTAATGAGACCGTATTTTCTGTAAAAAGAAAGGCCTAATGACTCGGTCGTGCATTAGTCCACACCACACATTAACCTTTAGAGAATCGCTTTGTGTCTCACGGTATTCATGGGGATTTTCAGATCCCCATATGTGCACATTATTAACAAAAGAGAGAAAAATGCAATTAATAAGCAGACGATATTTAGAAAAATACAGATATTTAGACTGGAAAATGAAATTATCTGAAATTAACCTCACGCGCAGACGTTATTTACAAAAGAAAAGATATTCACACCTGAAAAGGAGAATATATAAATTATTCCATCAATAAAGGCCGTAAGTTTGTTTATAGCTTCATTATTTTACGAGTTATTAAACATCAAAATAGGTCCGGGACTTTATAAACACCCTGTATTTTACATAGTAGGGTACAGGGTAAAGCATTCTTTGCATAACGCTACATTACACATGGGGCAACTCGTGTTTGTTTTTTTTTCTCTCTGTTTATTTGTGTACAATGAACACAGCGGCGTCTCGATTTTCCATTTATTGGAAGATGATCTCCAACATTAAGTACATCCTAAGTACTTTTTAAATCAGCAATAATTTTTAAAGTTGAAAAAAAATAAAGTATTATTGTAATTCAGTTTTTTAAAATAGTTTTATTTTTGTTTCCAGTATCCTGTAAAATACGTTAGGAAATGTTATAACTTTAAATAGTTTGCAGTATTTTTACTTTATAAATTAAATCTTATCAATAAAAAATTTTATTACTGTTATAATATTATTTAACTAAAAACTGTTTTATTATATTACTGTTTAAATATTCATTTTGGAATAAAATGAATGTTTAAACTCATAATCAAATTAAGTAGAAAAGTTGTTTTTTAAAGTATTTGCATTCATTTTTAAAATATTTGCATTCGCACTAGATATGAGTGTATTCATTAACATTGCATTTTTAGTCCCAAGAGGCATTTTCCTCTGTAGGACTATTTATTTCGATTTGGCATGTTGCATTGGCTCACTGCATAAGTATCGGTTCACGTTTCAAATTGTTGCCACCAAATATTATTGCCCTGTGTTATATTTAAAGAAATTAAATAATGAAGAATCTCCACAAATTTATATGTTTCTCGCTTTATGATAAAACAGTGGTACCTAGAGCAATCAAATTTTGAATAACGTAATCTTCTACCGCATATGGGCATCTGGAAGCCCAAATTTGGAATTTGAAATTTGTTTTATTATCGGTTTGATATTTTGCAACACTTAAACGAACTTTTGATTAACATGCTAAACTATTTCAAAGCAAGGAATGGCAACACTGTACGGGAAAACAAAAACATTTTTATATCCAGCACGCGAGACTGAGTATCGGAAATTCTAAAGCTTTGCTCAACTTAAAATTATTTTGCGATATTGCTGTCGAATAGAATTTTATGGTTTAAGTTGAAAGAATATGATATTTAATAAATAAAGGTAACGCGCGAAACGTTAAAGAAACGTTGGGCGTAATGTAAAATCTGAAAGTTCATTATTAATATTCCCGAACTTAGTTTGTTTTGTTCTCCAGTCTCGTACAGCGTTAAAAAGTTGAATTACAAGTCCTTCTCTTATTCCCGATAATCCAAAACGCACTGCAGTTGCAGCTTTCCGTCTGTTTACAGGACATGGTTGCCTTGCCGCTCACCTGCACCGCATAAGCGTTTCGAGCGATTCTATTTGGCAACTTTGCAATTCTGGAGAAGAAATATACAGGGACCATCTGCTTCGATGTGGGGCTTTTCGTGGTCTTACAGAAGAGTCGAGATACTAGAAGGCAAGAGCGCTTCTTAGGCAATGACTTCGTTCTCTTTGTTCTTTGTTCTATTGTTTGTAATCCTTTGTTTGTTAGATTTTTAGTTCTTTGTAACGTTTTGCCTAGCCATTGGAAATTTAAAAAAATTCCAAACTGTTGCGATAGCGCGAGCATCTTCCATTGTATACACGAGTTAAAAAGGAAAGTGCTTAATAGTTAATGTTGATCTCACCAGTTTCAGATTTTCTTTTCATCAGACGAATGCATCACTAGCAATTTTGACAAATGATCTATCTGTGTTAAAGAATTGTTCAGTTTCAATTCAGAGTGATTAAGAGATCAATCAGAAAAAAAAAAGAATGAAAGTGGAAATATTGATTTATCGATCAATATAAAGCGAGTGATTTGATTTCAAGCACTGGCTTCCGTAAATCACTTCGAAAGTACTCACTTTTAACAGCAACTGGTGTCAGAAAGACTTACGGAAGTTAATTAACGACGACGAAAGGATTTTGCTTTAGAAACTTAGGACCATAAGTTTAATAGCGGCTAGATAAAATTTATTTATTATCATTACGTAATAATTGTAAGTAAAGCATCATTCATTGAAATTATCAGGTTAGTAAATAGAATATAATGATTATATAAAAATTTTAAATATTTTCCTTAAGTTTTATGAATATCGTTTACGTCTAATATCTTAACGTAATCTAATCTTAATACAAAATTTTATCTAATATACACTGTATTTAATGTACTAATGTATGTAATCATAAACTTATGATTTTCATTGAAATAAGGTCCTATCCATTAATTAAAAGTAAACTTTCTGAATGAGATTTTATTAATACGATCTATAATCTGTTAGTAACAAGTTACATGAAATATTTTAAAAATATAGCGAAACTTTATTTTTAAGAAATTAAATTAAATTTATGAACATTTAGATGTGCACCTCCTATTTTGGTTGCAATCGGCCGCACCAAAAGTATACAAATTTACGCATATACACAGTCCAGTCACATTAATGTGACCACCACGTACTTTCCATGTCAGAGTTAAATAACCAATCACAGAAGGCAGGTGGCAGCACAGTGCAGTTGAGCGTATATAAAGGGTGTGTGAGGGCTTCGGAAAACATTTCAATCGTTGGCGTAATGCAGAAACGAAGCGATTTATCCGACTTCCAAAAGGGCATGATCATTGGCTTTCGGGCCAAGGGTGGAAGCATTTCCGAAACGGCTGAGTTTGTGAACTGTTCGCGTGCCGCCGTGGTAAAAGTGTACCGTGCATGGCAAAATGGGACTGTCCAAAATCAGCGACGTGGCAAATGTGGTGCACCACGGGCCATAGATGACAGAGGCGAACGACGGTTGCGGAGATGCGTTCGGGCAGATAGACGGGCTACCGTTGAGCAACTGACCACCAAAATGAACCAAGGGGCTACCAAAAGTGTCTCCCAAAGTACTATTCAGCGAACATTGCTGCGTCTGGGCCTCCGAAGCAGACGCCTGGTTCGTGCACCTATGCTGACTGCTGTTCATCGACGGCGAAGGCTAGAATTTGCACGCCAGTACAGCAGCTGGACGTCCACTGAGTGGCGACAGGTTGCGTTTTCGGATGAATCGCGTTTTATGCTCCATCGGACAGATGGACGTTGGCGTATAAGGCGTGAAACCTCTGAAAGGAACCACCCTGCAACCATTGCCGGAACGGTCCAAGCTGGAGGCGGGAGCATTATGGTCTGGGGAATGTTTTCCTGGCATTCTCTAGGTTCACTGATCATTGTGGAAGGCACAATGGATCAATACAAGTACGCATCTGTCCTTGCGGACCATGTTCACCCCTACATGCGCATTGTTTTTCCTCAGGATGATGGCATCTTCCAGCAGGGCAATGCGAGGTGCCATACAGCTGCCAGTGTACGTGGGTGGTTCGAAGAGCACCAGGATGAGTTTACCGTTCTCCCCTGGCCAGCAAACTCACCTGACTTAAACCCAATCGAGCATCTGTGGGACCATCTCGATCGAGTTGTTCGCGCCATGGATCCTCAACCGCGTAATCTAGCGCAGCTGGCCACGGCATTAGAGTCGGCATGGCTCAACATCCCAGAGAACACCTTCAGGGACCTATGTGACTCTCTTCCTGCACGTCTCGCAGCAGTCCGCTCTGCGAAAGGTGGTTATTCTGGCTTTTGACAGATGGTCACATTAATGTGACTGGACTGTGTATATATCCACTCTGTTACTTGGCTGAGTGAGCTCGGTTTTTTTAACTTTATATGTTGGTAAATTGTGCATCATTTGCTTTAAAAATGATTGAATTATGCTGTTCTTATCTTCCGATTAAGGATTTTATGCCTTTAGTAAAATCTGCATGCAAGATTTGTAGAATTATCAATAATTTAAAAGTTTTTTTTAAATGCGGCTAAGCCTAATCTTATTTCTCATGGTGGACATATTTGTTTACATTTGAAACTTAGTAGAGTATTGGATTTGTTTTCAATCTAGAGAAACTAAGCTTCGCAACAGCAAAAATAGCACTTTCTTTTATTATTGCGAATTAAATCATGCTTAATCCATTGTGGAATTTATTCGAGGAAATAAGTGTATAAAATTTATTTCGTAATTTTTAATATAGATATTTTGAGTTTTTTTATGTATTTTTGCCTTGTCTAGCAATGAGAACTGAATTAATTGAATGAGAAGTACTGAATCGTCTGTGAAAAACTGTTTTTTGTTGTTGTTTGTTTGTTTAATTTCTTTTGCACATGGTTTTAGATTTATTATAGTATTTGAATAGAACATGTGGCAAAGAGTAAGAACATTCTCCAGATGATTTTTGTGCATTTTGATGAGTCATAAAATGAATGAGATGTAACGCTTTAAGTGAAGGTAGCGCGAGAGTGTCGCTGTGGTAAACAAATATAGTGAATTTTAAAGAGTGCATTTATTGTATTGTGGTTTATGCGCTGTCGATGAAATAGATTTAATTTAAATCATTAAGTGTAAATGAAATGCTAAATGCGTATAATTTAATATTCCGTACAAGAAGTCATGCAGTGTACACATCAGATTTTTTTCTAATACATATTGGAGTTTACTGCGTAACATTTGTAGCTGTTTGCTTATGTTGATTATCTATCTCAAAATTGCTTGATAAGATGTTTTACATGGAAATCTCAAACTGAGGTCTGTAAGTAATTAAAAAAAAGGGAAGTAAATCACTGAACATGATGCATTGAATATGAATATTAAATATGCTTATATTTTAATTTTTAACATATATAATTTTTCATTCGTAATATTAACCGTAAAATGACCACTCTTTCGTCATACCTTGAATTGCAGCAGCTTGTCGTAACACACCCACTGAATTTAGTAGTTGTGTTAATTGGACTGTATGTGACAGAAATGACAAATAAATAAATGTTAAATTGATAATATAAATGGTGATGATGATATATTTAGGTTATAAATATGTCTATGCATGCTTGCAAGAATTATCTATAAAATTAAAATCTATAAAATGTAAGAAAATCTATACAATTAGAATATCAATATATAAATTACTATATAT
>KL822749.1:0-60551 GCA_000611955.2 Stegodyphus mimosarum
TCTCTGTAAGCATTTTTCTGGTACACTTAAAAGCCAGACGAAGGCTGGCCGCGCAGCGGCTAGATCTAAAATAAAATATAATTAAAAAAACTGAAAAGCATGTTTTATTAGGATCTCACTACAAAAAAAAATAATAATAATTTTCATTACCGAGATTTCAAAAATTTTAAAGCATTCAAAAGATCAAATATTTTATGCTTGCGTGGTTTTAAGCCACGCACGTGCGCGCGCGGACAAACGTTTGCATCGTTTAACTTATCGTTATGAAACTTTCAACATTTAATGTCTATATAACGACAATCATTTTAAGTTATAAAACCTATTATATAGTTTAAGTTTCAACAGATAAGTTACATTTTATATTCTATAACCTTTTCTAATATGTCTAAAATATTTCTTGAAAATTTCATGATGATCGGTTAAGTAATTAAGGCGTGAAAGCGTAACAAACAAACTCACATTCGCATTTATAATATTAGTTAGGATGTATTATTGCATAAAATTGTTATTACACATTTACCTATCATATATTTTTGTAAAAGTTAATATTTTTTCAAAAATTAGAATAAAAACTTAGTTTGGATTATTTTTTTTTAGTATTTTTCCTATTTTTAGTCCAAAGGGATTTAGTCTCGAAGGACTATTAGTTTCGTTTTGCGATTTTGCGTTGATTCACTCTGAATGCCCGATTCACTTTTCAAATTGTTGCCACTAAATGTTATCGCTCTGCATTAAAGTTTAAAAAATGAAAAATCTGCATAAATGTATGCATGTTATTATTATTATTTTTTTTTTGACGTAGCTTTCTCTTCAAAAATTGTCTGCGTGCGTTGCACGGGAAAATAAAAAGGAATTTTAATTACAGTTCTAAATAAATAGCCAAATAAATGTGAAATTCGTAACAATATTCTCTAAAACTCTAAGGAATTTTTCATGAACAAACTCAAAGATTTCGAAGCCAGCAATACCAACGTTGTACAGAAAAACATTTTTATCTCCAGCGCGTGAGAGCAGTGTACCGAAATTTCTAAAGATATGCTCAATTTAAAATTATTTTGCGATATTGCTGTTGAACTGAATTTTATGGTTTAAGTGCGGAGAACATGGTATTTAACAAATAAAGGTAACACACAGAATGTTAAATAAACGCCCCTTTGGACGTAATTTAAAATCTGAAACATTTCAGATTTTTTTTAGTTTTGTTTTTTGTATTATATTTTATTTGATATTAATTCTAACATATTTTTGACTTTAAAAATAAAAATAAAAATTTATGCATTTAAGAGTTAAATTGCTGTTTCTTTTCAGAACGAAATCTTTTGCTTACATGTTCTCGTAAACGGACGTTTGGATAGCAGCGTGTAAAGCCGCCTGCTATACATTTTTGGTTATGTATTCTCATAAGTGGCTATCTGGAGCACAAAAAGTATTACACATAATGTAATACGTGGGTCAAAATAAACCGAATATATAATAATAACTGGCAAACATATAAAAAATAAACTAAATTGTGACTGCATTAACCCGTGATAAAGACAGAATAATTATTTATTCGCTACATTCTACATTATCCTCTAAAAACTCAAACTGCATATTGCAATTGAATTATATTGTAGAATCATTAGATTATTTTGGTAGCAGAAGATGTGAAAAGTGATCAACGCCTTCGCCGGGACTCGAACCATGGACCTGTTGAGCGTGCTCGCCACTACACCACGAAGGCATGCGAAGAAAGCGGCAGAAGCACCTTATATACTACCCCTTTTAAAGGGCGACTGGGGTTTGGGGGACCCAATCGCAAATCCCGACAATGGAGAATCATCATCCTCCACTTTTCAGTTCGGGCGCCAGTTGTAGAGACATTAGGTTATTTCGAATCAGCAGACGTGACAAATGAGCAACGCTTTCGCCGGGACTCGAACCATGGGCCTCTGGAATACGCGCCCAGCGTGCTGACCAACCACTACACCACGTAGGTATGCGAAAAAGGTGGAGAAATACCTTATATAATCCCCCTTTTAAAATGCTCCTGGGGATTAGGGGACCCAATCGCCAAATCCTGGCAATGAAGAATCATCATCACCACCATTTTAGTTCGGGCGCCACTTGTAGAGCCATTAGATTATTTTGGAAACAGGAGATGTGAAAAATGAGCAACGATTTCGCCGGGACTGGAACCACGGACTTGTCGGTAACGCGTCGAGCGTGTTCACCTCTACACCATGAACGCATGCGAAGAAGGCCGGAGAAATATCTCATTATAGTCCCCCTTTTAAAGGGCGACTGGTGTTTTGGGGACCCAGTCGCCTAACCCCGGTGGTGGAGAATCATCATCCACCACCTTTTTAGTTCGGGCGCCAGTTGTAGAGACATTACGTTATTTCGAAGCAGGAGACGTGACAAATGAGCAACGCCTTCACCGGAACTCGAACCACGGACCTCTGGAATACGCGCCGAGCGTGCTGACAACTACACCACGAAGGCATGCGAAGAAGGCGGAAGAAAAATACCTTATAATATTTCTTACTTGTAGTAACTGAGTACTAATTCTTAAGGCCGAGATAAAGCTGCCAATCAAACACACTATTATTACAACATTCATTTAGTTTTTAACTTCATTAATTCGTAATACGAAGAATTAAAAGACAAGCGTATATCATCACATATCATCCATCGCAAATGCTGTTTTTACAGAACTTGCAAAATGAAATTCCGAGGAGCAAATATCTTAGCTGACACATGAGCACTTTTTGCCTCAAAGAAAGGAAAATTCTTAGGCGAAAAGGAAGTAATCCTGAAGCCTCTAGGGCTGGCAAAAAAAAAAGTCTGATGTGAACACCCTATTAAATATTCTTTTGAGAACAACAATAAACTGATACTAAATATTGTCAGATATTTACAACAATAAACTAATAAATTAAATATTGTTATTACATAGATATTGTTAGACTAACTGCATGTAGTTAGATTTCATTATTTGTTCAAAATTTATTTTTTTAATTGAACATCGCCCAAACATGAATATTTTTGTCATTTAAAACACTTCCGTAACTTCAAGTAGACTATGACTACTAACGACTACTACGAAGATGACTACAAACACCGATTGCGAAAAAGTAGACTATGACTACTAACGACTACTACGAAGATGACTACAAACACCGATTGCGAAAGTAAAGGCAGAGTAAGGATTTTTTATATTTTTTTACACTGGGGTGGGTATTTAATACTGCCGAATGTAATAAAAAAGCAGCTGCACGACTAGATATCATAGTATTACCATGTGCAAAATTTGAATGTTCTACGGCTAATCGTTTTCGAGTTTGCGAAATAGATGCATACATACGTACACATAGACGTTACGAAAAAAATTCCCTTTTGAATGCATTTTACAAAACGTTTCGTAAAAAAGAGTCCTTAATTCTTAAGATAGAATAACACACCGAACAAGTATTAATTTTAAAGTTAAACAACAACACCACCAACAACAAAAATATCTAAAATGTTTCAGATTTCAAATTACGTCCATAAGGGGCGTTTTTTTACGTCTTGTGTGTTACCTTTATTTATTAAATATCATGTTCTTTGCACTTAAACCATAAAATTCAATTAAAAAACAATATCGCAAAATAATTTTAAACTGAGCGTATCTTTAGAATTTCCTATACACAGTCTCACGCGCTGGAGATAAAAATGTTCTTTTCTGCACAACGTTGCCATGGCTCACTACGAAATTCTGCAGATGGTTAATCAAAAATTCGTTAAAGTTTTTCAAAATATGAAATCGATCAAAAAACAAATCCTAAATTTCAAATTTGGGCTTCCAGATGCCCATATTCGCGGCAGGATGACGGCATTCAAAATTCGATGGCTTCAAGTACTGTCGTTTTATCACAATGCGAGAAATATACATACATTTATGCAGATTCTTCATTATTTAATTTCTTTAAATATAATACATTGCTGCAATATTTTGTAGCAGCAGTTTGAAAAGTGATACAGCCTTTTAATGTTTCCGACGCAAAATCGCCAAACGAAAACAATAGTCCTTCAGGGACAAAGCTCCTTTGGACTAAAAACTCATAAAACTGGAAAAAAAAATTAATCCCAAATGTACCAGGATTTTCCTTTTACGCCTTCGAAGGACTTAGAAAAAGAATAAAACGTAACATTGTTACAAACTTACTGAAAAAAAAAAAAACCAAAACATTAAATATTGTAAAATGACCATTCGAAAAAAAAAACCAAATTGCTCTAAACACATTATATGGGAATCCTAAATTCAAATATAAAGATAGATCAAAATATAAGTACATTTTAAACCAAACAGCTATTTAAACAATATTCAAAAAATGGGCGGTCCCCGATTATATTTAAATTAACTTTTAATTCTAAGAAAACGAATAAATTTTCATAGTGATTGCATAAATAAAGTCTAATAAAAATATTTTAAAATGAGCATATCTGTAAAATTTCCGATACGCAGTTCCGCGCGCTAGAGATGAAAAGGTATCCCCCCCACACACAGCTTAGAGTGTCGCCATGGCTCGCTTTTAAATCGTTTGAGTTTGTTCGTCAAAAATTCGTTAAATTTTTACAAAATATGAAATAGATAATAAAACAAATTCCAAATTTGGGCTTCCAGATGCCCATATTCGGGTGGAAACGTACGTTATTCAAAATAGGATGGCTCTGGGTACCGTCGTTTTATTACAATGCGAGAAACATACATACATTTATGCAGATTCTTCATTATTTAATTTTTTTAAATATAATACAGGGCGATAATATTTGGTCGCAACAGTTTGAAAACTGATTCAGACTTTTAATGTTTCCCCCGCAACATAGCAAAACGGAAGCAATAGTTCTTCATGAACAAAGCCCCTTTGGACTAAAAATCAGCATTATATCTGCAAATTTTCATAGGACTAGTTTCGATGGTGAAAATTTGCTGAAATTACTGTGAAATATTGAATTGCTATGAAAATATCGAACCATCACCCTCAGCTGCCAAAGTGCAAATGGGCATTGGCAGCTGAGGATGTTGCTGAGGAAACTAGTCCTGTGAAAATTTGCAGACATAACGGTGATTTTTGTTGTTTGACTTCTAAATTAGTCCTTTATTCTGTCCGTATGTACAGATGTTGCACAAAAATATTCTCCATATGGATTCAGGAACAGTCAAAATGGGCACTCTCCGTTGAAATTTTTGGCCATTACGATACTTCCTTTATTTTGTAGAAGGAAGAAAAAATGACCCTTCCTTTTGACCACTGAATTAATTTACAATTCGTGAAGGAGAAGCCTTACCGTGAGCTCCAGTCAATGAAAGAATAAAAATAGCCCTCGTTATCATTCCTTGCAGAATTTTTAATATTCTCATCATGGGGGGGGGGAAGAAAATTTGAAGAAAATCTTAACACTGTCGCACACGACAAACGAAGAAGAAAAGAATCTCGATGTTTCAGCTGCCACATGAAGAGAGAAACGAAGAAGCCGAAACGTCCCCACACCTGTTCTCGACTTTCAAAAAGAATTAAAAACTGCTCAGACAAGATCTTTTGCACTAGAATAGCATTGCGTCGACAGCAATTAACTATCGAAGTTCATACATGTGGCTTGTCCTTCCAGTTTGTCAAGTATTATCATAACTGATTATGATTGCGTGACTGTATAACCTTTTGGAAATACGAGGGTCAGTCAAAAAGTTAGTTGCACTGCTTAAGAAAACAAAACAGGATAGAAATTTTACAATAACTTTATTTGTATCTTAAAGTTGCATTCAAAATCTACTTTTCAACGTAATTGCCTCCATTATTTAAGCATTTGTCTAGGCGTGGTACAAGTTTTTCGATGCCTTCTGCAAAGAAATCATGCCCAATATCCGATAACCATTGTTGGGCTGTAGCTTTCACTTCGGCATCCGAATGGTACCGTCTCTTTGAAAGTTCTTGTTTCAGGGGACCAAACACATGGAAGTCAGGAGGTGAAAGGTCTGGGCTATAATGGAGAGTGATTCCACACTTCCCACCTAAACTTTTTCAGAAGTTCGCACGTTTGTTTTGCTGCATGCGGTCTTGCATTGTCATGCAGGAGCACAATGCCTTTCGACAGTTTACCTGGTCGTCGATTTTTAAGTGATTTCCGCAATTGTTTTAGTGTTTCACAATAAGAAGATGCATTAATTGTGGCACCCTTCCGCATGAACTCTGTATGCACCACGCCTTCTCTATCGAAAAACAGAGTCATCATCACCTTTCCTGCAGATGGAACAGTTCGACACTTTTTTCGTGTCGGGGAACTGCAATGTTTCCATTCGAGCGAGCTGCGTTTCGTTTCAGGTGAGAAGTGGTGAATCCAAGATTCATCTTCAGTCATAATTTTCTCCAAAAAGTCATGTCCTTCCGTTTGGTAACGTTGCAGAAATGCAAATGCACTTTCAAAACGCTTTCCTTTATGTTCCTCCGTCAATAGACGTGGCACCCATCGAGCACAAACTTTATGAAATTTAAGGTGATCGGCGATAATTTTGTGCACACTTCCATGAGAAATATCCAGTTCTTGTTTTGAGATTTTGTTTATCGTGATGCGTCTGTTTGCAAGAATGCATTCATTCACGCGAGCAGCGATTTCCGAACTTGTTGCAGTTGCTGGTCTTCCCTCTCGCTCAGCGTCGTCAATATCTGTACGTCCATTCTCAAACATGTTGCACCATTTCGCGATAGCTTGGCGTGACATTGCATTTTCACCATACGCTTCATGCAATTGCCCATAAATTTCAGTGCAGTTGCAGCTTTTTGCCCACAAAACACGAATCACTGCACGCATTCTCAATTGGGACGCTATTTGCAGCCATCGAGACATGTTTGAGACTGATTATCAGAAAAACTAAATTTGTCTCGTGGAAGCCGCTATGTCACGCGATACAGGTGCATGTCTGAAGTGTTGCCACAAAGTTTCATCAAAATAGCCTCTGACAGAAAATTTTTACGAAGGAGTGCAAATAACTTTCTGACTGACCTACTTATTTAATTTTTCTTTTGTATACGTCCCCTATTAAAAATAATTTGTAATTTATCATCAGTATCTGGCCCAGTCTTCTTATTATAATTTCACTGTTTTTCCAAAACTATCTCTTGATATTTTGCTTTTCCATCTCCTTTAATGCCTGCGTTATTAAGAAATTCAGAATACTTTTGGTAATTAATAACATTTTTATTTAATTTCGTCGATATGTGCGATCAGATATCTTATACTGATTGGTTGTACGAGATTATTATTGAAATTGACCTCAGTCTAATTCAAGTGTAAGTCTTAATCTCTTGTCAAGCTTAGTATACGCAATCCTTTTCGATTCACATCAATGACCGAGTAATTGAGATAACATTGATAACTGGACCTCAGTTCCAATCACAGCAAAGGGGCTATTTGAAAAGGTTTCTAGTGGTTTTCTACACGTGTAGCATAAATGAAAATCAATTTCCTACCCTATACTAATGGCTGCTTTCTGGATACAGCCCAGCGGATGTTATGGGCATGCATGGTTCGGCTGTTGGCGGCGTGAGCATGCTCACTACGCCAAAAATATGGCAATTCTACCTAATGTTGAGATCGCAGATGAGGATAAACAGAAAGTGCTATATAATTTTTAATTTTTTTCTAAAAGCACTCTCAGTGATACTAGTTGCTGTTTCCCAGCAGAAATTTTTTAAAAAATTAATTTAAAATAGCATTTTGCGCTTCATACCTCAAGTACAGGAGGTGAACAAGGGAATTAGTGGTCAGAAATTTATGCAAATTTTAGAGTAGACGCACGTTATTGAGTTATGCGAATGATGTGAAATGCGCAGCTCTCCGACGCACGTGAAGTAAGATATAAGGGAAGGAACGTGCAGAATGGGCAATATTCGTGTCGTTATTTTTGCCAGACGAATTATCGAAGAAAGTTGGTTTTTGTTCCGGAGGATACTTGTAATAGGAGAGAATGCCAGGCCGCCGTCAACAAAGGCACTTCCAGCAGATAGACGATTTTACGAGGGGTATGGTGATCGGACTCAGAAGGGTGGGTTGGTCCTTACGTCAAATCGCAGCTGATACCCACATGGATGCGAGCACGGTGCATCGGCTATGGCGAACATGGTTGGAACAAGGGAATGTGGGAAGAAGGAGGGCTGCAGGTGCAGTCAGAGTGACGTCGACACGTGTGAACCGACGCATCCGCCGACAAGCTGCGGCGGTCCCGCAAGTCACTTGTACCGCGATTCTATAGCATGTGCAAGCTACCCTGGACGTTCCCGTGTCGACCAGAATCATTTCCCGTCGATTGATTGAACATGGCCCGCACTCACGGCGTCCGTTAAGAAGACTGCCATTGACCCCACAGCATAGACGTAACGTTTAAAATGGTGCCGGACTGGAGAGATATGGATGACAGAATGGCAAAACGTCGTATTCTCAGATGAGTAACGCTTCAGTCTATCCAGTGACAGTCGCCGCATACGTGTGTGGCGTCGACGTAGAGACAGATCTAATCCGGCAGTAACTGTGGAACGCCCCACCGCGCGACAACGTGGCATAATGGTTTGGGGCGTTATTGCCTACGATTACAGGTCACCTCTAGTTCGTATTCAAGGCACTATGACGGCCCAACGATACTTGGATAATGTACTGCGGCCGGTGGCAATCCCCCACCTTTAGGGCTGCCTAACGCAATTTTTCAGCAGAGCTATTGCCTACAATTCCAGGTCACCTCTAGTTCGTATTCAGGGCACTATGGCGGCCCAACGATACTTGGATAATGTACTGCAGCCGGTGGCAATCTCCTACTTTTTAGGGCTGCCTAATGCAATTTTACAGCAGGATAACGCCCGACCACACAGTGCTCGCATCTGCCAACATGCTGTGCAAGGTATACAGATGCTTCCCTGGCCACCGTACTCTCCTGACCTGTCACCCATCGAACATGTGTGGGATGTGATTGAACGCCGTTTGCAGACTCTACCCCTGCCTCGTTCAGAAGACGAACTGTGGCAAATGGTTGAAAGGGAATAGAGAGCCATCCCTCAGGACACCATCCGCACTCTTATTGACTCTAGACGTGTTTCTTCGTGTTCTACATCCTACTGAGACGCCGCCGTTCTCGCTCTGTATTCTGACTATCATTTTGAAACAAAGATCGCTTATTGCTGCTTGCTGTCCCTGTCTCGTTACCAAATTTCATCACTTTCTGACCACTCCTTCTTAGTGTTGCATTTTCAATGTCGAGCAGTGTATATATATATATAGAGAGAGAGGGGGGGAGAGAAAGTAGAAAAGTAGACAAAGGTGTATTTTTCAAAAATTGCGAAAGAATTAACAAGTTGAAAATTAGCGCCTATTTTGAACGTTTGCCTTGATAGGCAAGTACTTAACACATTACCGACCGGCCGTCGATTAATCGACGTTTGCTCCCTAGCGCTTACCGACCGGTCGTCGATTAATTGACTTTTGATCTTTAGAAAAAAGCACCGATTATCTGAATAAAGAATGCGAAATGCTTGCTGCTTGCTACTTGTCAATCTAACCTAACCAAATCTAACAGAAAGATCAAAAGTCGATTAACCGACGACCGGTCGGTAAGCGCTAGGGAGCAAACGTCGATTAATCGACGGCCGGTCGGTAATGTGTTAATTAGGTTTTTTCTTGTATGTCTTCCATTTACTCGTATTCACTGTTCTAGTTTTTAGTCTCTATTAGTTCTACGTTTTTCAACTTCAATTTTTTGTAAATGGACAACTGAAACAAGTTGGGAAAAGAGACAAATTCAATGAAACAATTCATTTATTAGTTTTGGTAATTTTAAAAAAAGTTAAGTTTGCTAGGCCATTTGAAGTTTCAGTGAATTGGTTGGAAAGAAACTTGTTTTAGTTTAATCGACTTGATTTAAGGCTTCAAAACACTTTTCTCTTGACACCACAGGGAAAGACGTACATATAACTTGATCCCCAATGTAAGCTTTGCATCTCTGTACTCGAATGCTTCACTAAATTACTTTATAACAAGACACGGACCCTTCCGTACATATTTCTACGCAAGAAATATGGCGAATTCTGATATCTGCATATGTGGGGAACAGGGAACTCCTGATCATTACACTTTCTCATGCCCCTTAACCGAGGATATTCACATAAAATTCCCACGAACTGATCTCCTGGCATTCCAAAAATTTTTAATTAAAGATAAAAATCAGTATCCAAAGTTTCAGAAAATTATGCAACGACTCTCCTCCCACGGCCTAGATCTTTGTCAAGTGTAAGTCCACATAATTTTTTTTTTTGGCATAAACTTAGTGAACTTTTACATGCTGTGATTATGGACAAAATGACTCCACTCGTGAACTTTATAAACTGCAATATACCTTTATATCTGAAATAACCCATGGACACCCACCTCTTTAGTATTATTATTACAATTCATTTTGATATTGTGTTGCCAGTACTAATTATAATTAGCTCATTATGTTTATCTGTTCGCTAATTATGTTTATCTCCTATTTTTGCTGCACCAAATCATATGTTCAATTTATGTTGTGAACCTCAAATTGTATTCCGACTATTTTGTAATCTACTTATGCCCTACATCGATATTTTTAATAAATACTGGATGCGGGGCGTACTGTGGGATTGCACGATGTACCATAATAGACAAACTCTAGACCTTTTGGAAAGTTCCAGTCTATTTAAATTCTTATAAAACTTGCAATCCCCCCCTTTTTTTTTCTTAAAGAGTTAGTATGGGAAGGCATTACCAGCTGACCTATGGTACATCGCTGGTGCCCCCCATACTTTGCCTTTACCTTTTCTCTTGACAAGTTCTATTTGAAGCTTTGAATAAAAGAAATTAACAAATATTTTAGGTACTCTTAGGTACCATTTTTCATGTTTTATATACATTTTCGGTTCAAATGCTGCTTTTTTTTTTTTTTTTTTTTAAAAAAATTTTTTTTTGCAAGGTTTTACGGAAAAAATAAGAGATAGGTTACATCTAGGTGTTCTTAGGCTTTTTCTAAGAATTTTAATCCTAATTTCTTAAATTCACTTATATATGTGACGTGTCATGATGATGTGATGTAGTCGTAGCTCAAAGTAACAGATGATAATAACAAACTGGATCCATTTATTATTTTTCGTGAAAAACAGCTGTTACAAAATTCATATCATCGGAGCAAATAAAAAGAACAACTAATAACTCTTTGTATTGAATTTACTCCATCGTTACATTAATGAAAAAACCGCCCGATAAGATCAAGATCAAGATAATACTTTCGGTTCAAGGTGTCAACTACTAATGAGTTTTAACCTATATATCAAGTAAGGCCGGAGACCGCTCACTTTTGTTTAGATAAATCAGAGGTGCTTAGCACCGCGCCCTTAGGCGAAAGAATGGTCTATGTGGCAAAGTCATACAGGAAGGCAGTCAGGAAATTATAAATTGATATACTTTTGTAGATGTAGAAACATTCGAAAAATTTTTGAGCGGGTGCTGGGTGCGTGCTATTTGCAGTGAGGAATTGAGTGACTGAAATGAACATGAGATACGGAGAGTAAGTCAGAATCAAATCACGTAACCTGAGGTCGCGTTCTGGTTCGTTGATAAATACTGCTGTATTACTCAAAGTTTTATTAATTTAAGAGTAAATAACTCTTGTAGGTCTATAGTATTGCAATCTACTACATAATAATGATCTAATAACTATGGAGAGTTGAGTTTTATGCTACGTAATTCCTGTTTAATTAGATAGAATTAGATTATTCCTTTTTTGGGCGTGGGGGTCAGATGGACCAATCATGTTGCAGGATAATTTGTTAAGCGATTTCAAGACGAAAAATAATAGTCCATAAGGCTATTTCAAATTACTGTTCACAAAGTCCGTAATTTGGCTTTGCCAGATAATAAAAATACACTTAAAACACAACACAAAAATAGTTAATCATATCACGAATTCTTGAGTATATGAAATGCAATTAAATACTGAGTACTATTTACAATATGTACACTTTCACCACTTTGAGAACCGCCCGATATCTAGTCTAGTCTGGACAACTATTGCTGGGATACTGCCAATTATGGGCAACTTATCCAGCTCACTGAGGAATTGCTTAGAGATCCTGACGTGCAATTTCCTTAAATTAAATAAAACCAAATATGTGGTACGAAAGAGATGCCGTTTGCATCGCAAGGTTGCAATAAACCAAAGTCCTGCAATGTAGAGAGAAGTCCTAACTAGAATCCTGACTGCGGCTGAGCCGCGTTAGTACATGTCTGCGTCCTAACCAGTGCACATGAAAGTAACACAATTTATTAAACTTTAGTTATACAATACAATACAATACAATACAATACAAATACTGAATTAATACATGAAATACAACATAAAAAATGATAATAAACATTGAAATTCTTGATTAAATATGATAACTAGGATAAATAACGAAAGCCTATTTACATATGTAGAAGTTGAAGCAATGCTCTAACAACTACTAAGTTGGGAAATTCAGATCCCTTAGTAAGTGATCCGCATATGGCCTGATGTTGTAATCCTCATCTAAGGCTACGTAGTCTAGAACATGGAAATGTTGAAGATGTTTACATAATAAGGCAGATTTAAAGAAGTTGGCATTCATTCTATGTAAATAATAATTTACATATTCAATCCTCAGGTCTCTGTGTAAGGTCTCATTAGATACGTAGAAATGGGCATGTGTTAAGTCTTAAGACTTTGTTTTGCGTAATCTGAAGTTTTTCAACATTTTTTTTTAGAGTAAGCCGCCCAAGCCGGCGAAGCATAAGAAAAAATGGACCTTATGACAGCAATATATAAATGCCTTTTCTTTACTAAGCTTAAGCTTGAAATTCTTCCAATAAGTGGGAGTAGGCAAGTAATTACACTTAATGCTTTGCTTTTGACATGGTTAATAGGGTCTTTCTAAGTTAGCTTATTATTGAGTGTCACTCCTAAGTATGTAGCCTTAGATACCAACGGTACCTCAGTGTCAAATAATTTAATCTTTTCATTAACTCTTCTACATCTTTGTTTTCTTCTAATAACTAATAGTTGGGATTTTGCCGCATTTATCGATATACGCCAACGCGTACACCAATTTTCAATATCAGGCATGTAATTCTGCAGGGCACGTATCGCAAGGTCGGCCTTAAGTGATCTGGTAGCAATGGCGGTATCATCCGCGTAACATCCCAGATATTGTTGTCTCGTGAATCTATCCCTGGGAAAATCTGAAACGTAGAATGTATAGAGAACCGGGCCCAGAATTGATCCCTGGGGGACCCCTGCGCCCACTCTCATACAATCCGAGCTGTCTGAACCAATTGAAACATAAAAATTTCTGTCCTTGATAAATGAGTATATAATCCTTATAATTTCTCTATTAAAATCAAGTTGTACTAATTTGTAAATTAGCCCCTCATGCCAGACGCGGTCGAAAGCTTTCGCCACGGCTAGCATGAGTAAGGCGACACTGTGTTTTGTATGAAGAACCGCCCGATATTCCTTTGCGAGTCCTTTTATAATCACTGGAAAGGCGGAGCTTCCAAGAAATGACGTCAACCTCGTCAGCCAATCCAGTTCGCTTTAAATATTTCCAGAACATTCAATAACTGTACGTGTAGAAACAGCGGGAAAATCAACTTGACTACGGGGCTGTGGATTTAATTCCACGTACTTTCGAATAAAAGATCGTCGCCATTAAAATGAAAAGAACATGCATTTAGAATTGTGACTGGGGAATAAACAAAAATAAAAGACGAAATTTAATTTAGGGTTTAATGTGTACTTTTGACTATAGAATTTTATTATTACATATATATATGTTTGGTATTACCGACTCAATAAAAAAAGGGAAGTGCACAACTAGATGTTATAGCAATCTGATATATAAAATTTCAACGTTTTACAACTCAACTTTTCTGAGGTATGCGAGATATATACATATACGTGCATACGTACGTAGGAAGTACAAACGACACGAAAAAAATCCGTTTTGAATCTACTTTAAATTCACTTTACAATCTGTTTTGAAAAAAAAAGAGTCCTTGATTATGTCCGTACGTACAGACATCATGCAAAAAATAGTCAAAATTAATTCGAGAACGTTCAAAATGGATATTTCCATTAAAAATGATACCCCAAATATTTCAAGATTATAATGTTCGTACGAAGGAGTTAAAAGACATCGAAGATTGATCAAAAGTTCTTATAAATTTATAGTTTTGCATACAGTTTTATTTTTACTACAAACACTGAGTTGCAAAAAACTTTGTAAAAACGTTATATAAACACTGTGGGATGAAAAGCACCGGATTTCATAACTGGGCGGATTAAGCAATTAAAAGGGCCTCGCTTGACCCGCTAGTCGGCTTTTGCCCACCTCTGCTCTGAATGATGATGACCAAAGGGTGGGTCGAAAGCCTAAGTTTGGTTACAAATTTTCTGAGCATTTAAACTATTTTTTCTTTTACTTTTATTTCAGAATTGAATTTAATAATTTAATATTCCCTTATCCAAAATCCTTTGTGGAAGGCATATTTGCAAAGTTAAGTTGTGCATAGTTGAAACCACATCATTTAATGGAAACATTTTCGCATTTATGTGAATAGGAGGACGGCAACAACTCAACACCACTAACGGTATCGAGAGAGAGATTGCTGATGGAAGATGAGACGAGCTGTTTTGTTTTCGACTAAGACGTAATGATTAGACAACAAAGATGTATCTTCTTGATTATCATTCTTTTCTTCATTTGTAAATAGTCACCAATGTAAATAGCCACTAATGTACCTTCACCAATAGTTAAATAAACTACTTTAGTTACCTAGATATGTATCGTCAGCCTATAAAATCCTCTAGACGCCGAGTCCACATTTATTATTAGTTTTAAGCGAAATTTGAATTTTAAGTTACAGGTTTGGCGTTGTAACCCCACTGTCTGCAAGTTCACTAATCTGATTTTATCTGAAACTATCCAAATAGGATTATTTAATAACGGCACGCTTTACTTCTAAATTCCTGACGGAATTGACAGAGACCTTTCTCCGGCCATCTTACCTACCCTCCCTCCCCCAACATTTTAACTTCGACAACAACCAATCACAACTTGATACATTGAAGCAACGGAAACACAAAATGCGCATTTCAAAACGCCGTGGGGGTGCGTGAGGGAGTTGAGCGAAGGAGGGGGGAGCTCCGTTCCCTAATTAAAGTGTCGTCTTTCTAAAGGCGTAACACATGGTGACATCCGGAACTTGTTTAAACAATGCTTAAGCGGCAAGCCAATTAATACGGCCACCCTGCTAGACAACATTCTAATTAACTGGCGACTAATGAGCCAGAGAACAACCCTTAGCGCGCTAATGAGACTACCCTCTCTCAACCACCCCGTTTCCACTACCATTTTGCCTTCTCTCTTGGAGAGGGGTAGAAGCAAGGAACAATCGTCTTTTGATAGGCTGTTGAGAATGCAGTAACTGCTATTTTTCGACGATGCCAGTCAAGTGCGAGAAGGGTAGGGTTGGGAGTGAAAGGGAGGGTTATCTTAAATAACTTTTTAAATATCGTCTGCTCATCGGAATAACCATGGAGATGGAGAGGGGTGAGCCCAAATTCGCAATCAACGTTTTCGAAAAGAAAGACTTTTCATTGGTTGTTAATGATGCTGTTAATGTTGAGGGATTTCTGAATGGAGTTTTTAATTCACTGAATGAGGAATAAACCGATCTCGACAAATGTATCCGATAATTAAGAAACCAGTTGAAGACCTAATTATATAATGGAACAGTAATTTTTTAAATTTGTCTTGTGATGCAAAGAAGCGTTTATATTTAATTATCGCCGATAAAGTATTAATGGCAAATTCCTTAAAATAGAATGCTTGAAAAAAAAATTTGAAGATATTTTCTTAATATGTAATTTTATTGTATTTTCTACGCCTAAGCCCAATCAGTATGTGTGCACTCGTGTTTACAATCTAAATGCGGAGAAAAATCAAATGCAAAAATTGAAAGATTGCGAAATTTAACATAGCAGTTCGTAACATTTTATTTAAATTGTAAGGTTTTAGTTTAAACTAATAAAGTTTTATTTTTAATTTTCCTTTCCTATGTGTTCTTATTTCAACTTCCCGTTAGAATGAGCGCGCGTTTCAGTTTTATGCTAATTTGAAGTGGAGCCAAGTTTTGTGTTTAAACGGTAGCGAAGAACTACTCGGTGTGAAAGAGCTTTTAGTCTCAGATCACTGTTGCTCTGTTCGACGTTCGCCTGACCAACTAGTATTTAAATTCTAAGCCTTAGCGCTGTTACTCTATTACTTACTGAAGTAAATCTAAGTGCGTTAGTATTAGTTAAATCTTGCTACGCACCATTTAGCATATAGGCCAACCTCGCGTTCATAGCTCTGTGAGCAACGACTACTTAATTTCTACTTAGTTTTATTTTAAATTATTTGATTGTTCAGTTTAGACCCAAGTGCGGTCATTATTTTCTGTTATCCCTCCCGAGTGGGGAAGTGGCTGTAAATATAGTGGTTTAATAAAAGAGGATTTTAAATCCTTCTTACGTGCAGTTCTTCTACCACTTAACCACAGTTTTCTACCACAGAGCATAGCTGCATTCAGCTCCCTGTTCAAGATCAGGACTTGGATTATTTCACGAATATGTTCGCCAAGAGTATGCACCGAACACTCAGTCCTGAGAAAATTAACCAAGCATCTTCACGATAATTCTGTTCTATCATCTTATTTCTGCCCTCATACTTTATCAGAACATCTGATCAAGTCAGCATGATCTTTTATGAAGCTGGATTTGGGTAAAAGACAGTCTTCATCCTTGAAAACGATTGGAATGATGGTAAAATAATAATAAAGAAAAGCAGGAGTATTAAAGCAAACAGTCAGATGTGTTTATTACCACAGCTGGAAGGCAGACAAAGTGAATCTGTTTCTCCCGCTACAGCTGATTCGTGACCGCTATGTAAGGATGCCCATACTGGACGCCTTTATAAGGGTGCCCCCATTATATATATGCGTACGAATGCTTATTCAGGTCAGCTGCTGTTCGAAAAGACAGGAACTTTTGCAAAAATACCTTTGAATATAGGTGTCACAGCTTTATGAAGATTAATACTTACCTTAAAAGAAAGGAACCTTCATGAATATTCGGACACTTTTATGCCACGAGAGCCTTAAGTCCCATTTTTGTCTGCATTCTTGATTAATTATTCACGCAAGGGATGAAACAGCTCCAAGATCTTTATACTCTTTAAAATCTTTATTTCACCTTTATGAAAAACGAGGATTTTGCAAAATGCTGAACGAGCATAAAATGCGCTCGTGTGCCTTTGTGCAAGTGAAAATGACTTTGCATAAAGATGCCGAGGATTTATTGGGTCGGTGCGTAAGTTCATGCCGTTTTTCATTTGGTTTCCGCTTTTACTACGCTATGATTTTATTAGTATAATATACACTACAGAACAATACAATACACAGTAACAAGAGACTGATAACGTATGTCATAAATCAATAATGACTCACTCAGGGACATAATCACCATCTTTGTCAATGACCACCTGCCAGGGTTCAATGTCCCTTCTGTAGAACTGCTGTGGTTTCGAATTGAAGAAATCCGTTAGTCAGTTGCTAAGAGGAACTTGATCATGAAATTCTTGTCCTTAATTATTCATGAAATTCTTGTCCTTAATTATTCATGAAACTCTTGTCCCAAAGAGAGAGACCGTAAAAGATGGTAATCAGAAGGTACAATAAATGTGTCCGGAAGTGTTCAATTTTCTCTACTTGACACTCCATACTGATTAGGCTCCATACTGATCAGGCGGTGTTAACAATATATAAGTTCCTGTTAGCAGTGATCAAACTTCAAACTGAAGAGAAGCAATTGAATAAAGAAAAAGGAAGGCTTCACAATGTAATGTTGCCAGTCTAATGAAGAATGGCACGGACTTATGCACCTTTTCAATATTTCAATAATAGTTTATTTCCTTGTTTAATTAATAAATAATACGGGCGAAAATTGACCTTGTGAAGGTTGTTTTTTTTTTTCGAGCTGCAAACTGATCTTCATAAGGCGGCGGCACCTTATGAAATTTCTATCATTCTGGACAGCGGCCCACGTGCATAAGAGTGCTAGCACATTTATAATGGAATAACTTCTGAAGCCGTCCTCCCTCACACTCTTACGCAGATCGGCCTCAATCGAAAAGAGGCCTTAAGATAAATCTGCGATCACCCTTACGATTATCTGTATCTCACTAGAGAAAAGCACCCTCCTTTTAAGGTTACGGACAGCTTTATGCCAGGCCACTCCTATAAAGGCCTTTTCGAATTGCGACCGACGCATCTTAAAGACGACGCACCCATATGAAGGTAGCCCATTGGTTCGTACTTCTTTTAATCTATTTCCGCAAATTTGATCTGGAATTTTCTGTCCTCCAGCATATATACAAAATGTGAAGAAATGTCGACTACATGATAGAGTTATAATGAATATTTTCTTAATTTTTTTTCTTTCGATTAAAAGGAATTTGTTTGTTTAAAATATTCTTATTAGTATCGTGGAATCACAGCCTAAACTGTATTCAATACAGAAAAACTGCACAAAAAATTTATTTTTGAGGCGACAAATATTTACTTGGTAGGTCTTACTTTTCTTTAAATTTCATCTGAAAAAGGTGAAAAGATACCTTCTAAAATTACAGTGATTTGTAGGGCACTTTTATTTCCATTGCTCTGCGATAAAATTTTTTGCAGTGGGGTATTTTCTAAGTAAAGTACAAATAATAAAGAATATTAAATTTTGCAGCCCGCTTAAACCGTTTTGTGTATCTCCACCCGAGTACTTAACGTTACCCTAAGAGCTTAAGTTGAAGCTTCAAGTATTAAATGCTCAAAATGACATTTTAACTAATTACTGTAGGAACATCGCGTATTATTTGCAAGAAGAATTACCAAAAAAAATAGAATCGCTATTATTCTTAAAAAATTTCTAATGATTCTTCGTCTGGAACATTTCGGATTCCTTCGAATATATGTTAAAATTATGCTTGACACAACCACAAATTTTCACAGAATAAAGTAGTTGATTGCGGTTAATATTGTCATGCGGATACAGTTATCAAACTGCAGAAGTTATGCCAGTTTGTATACGGATACATGGAAACCTCACTTACTGTGATCAACAGTTCGATTAATGTCATCAAAATACAGGGTGTCTTTTATCAAGAACCCTGTTTGAAAGCTGCCCACAAGAGAAACCAGTGATCAGAAAATTGTGAACTTTTGTGGCGGACTTACCGAAGGAATAAGAATGTCTTTTATAGAAAAAAAATAGTCACAAATACCATCACCAGAGGGCCTTATATTAATAAATAATATATTTAGCCATATCTTTACAATAGTTTCGCAGTTTTATAAATTTTGTTACAATAAATAAATAAATAAAAAAATCTGAAAGGTTTCAGATTTTAAATTACGTCCAAAGGGGCGTTTTTTAAACATTTTGTATGTTGCTTTTATTTATTGAATATCATGGTCTTCCCATTTAAATCATAAAATTCAGTTAAAGAACAATATCGCAAAATAATTTTAAACTGAGCCTATCTTTAGAATTTCCTACACACAGTCTCACGCGCTGCAGATAAAAATGATTTTTTTTTTCTGTACAACGTTGCCATTGCCCGCTTTGAAATCCTCGAGTTTGTTCTTCAAAAATTGTTAAAGTTTTACAAAATATGAAATCGTTAATAAAACAAATTCCAAATTTCAAATTTGGCCTTCCAGATGCCTATATTCGCGGCAGGATGACGGGATTCAAAATTGGATGGCTTTAGGTACCGTCGTTTTATCACAATGCCAGAAACATACATACATTTATGCACATTCTTCCTTATTTAATTTCTTTAAATATAATACAGGGCTGCAATATTTTGTGGCAACAGTTTGAAAAGTGATACAGACTTTTAATGTTTCCGACGCAAAGTCGCAAAACGAAAACAATAGTCCTTCAGGGACAAAGCCCCTTTGGACTAAAAAAAAGATGTTCCACATGATGGCCATCATTTTCAGCTGTCATCTGAAATCGTAAGGTGGCATGTTCCAGAGTTGATCGAAGTGTGCCCCGAGAAATGATCTCGTAAACTTACCGCGAGCAACAGTGACATTGAAAACAAAGTCTTCCGAATCCGAATCATTGCTGGTTTCTAAGCAGTACAGCTACTAAGTGCGTTTACCTTTCATTGGAGTGCTCAGAGGCCTATGGCGGTAATTAAACGCATCGAGCAGCATAAATAAAAGTTATGCGAAAATTCGAAAATGTTCTTTTTCCACACGAAAAAGCACATATTTCCCAAAATTGCTACCAGAAAAATTTATTTTCTTGATTTAATATAAAAATTTCCTGGCATTTTATACCTGGATTTATGTACTTTTAATATATTGCCTTAATTTCTTTCACATACTTTTAATATGCACGTATATATACGTTCGTACAGATATCACAAAAAGTATTCTAGTCCGTATATATACGGCCTTGCCGGTTAGAGGGTTAAAACATGACATGGAAAGTAAATAAAACGAGCAGTCGAAAAATCCAGAAACGGATTGTCCCTTCCCGAATATGTAAAGTAAGTCTAGATCGCTGAAGTTGACCTAAAGGAGAGCAATTATTGGCATAATCCAAAGTCCATGAGGCTGGAGTAAAATAAAGATTCACTAAATAGAGTTCATGCAGAACTTGCAAACAAGATTTTAGCTGAATGTAAAATATAAGGTGGCGATATTGAGGATTTTTATTCTATAAAATTTATATAACATAAATAATGGTAAAAATAGACGAATTAAGTCATAAATTTCACACTTTCAAATTTGAGTGTAATGCGGCGTTCACACTGGGACATATCGGAGCTAGGGAACAGAATGGCCATAACAAACACGGCGGATTATCTAGAGAAAACCTTTTTTTTTGTCACTACGGACCCAATTGAAACATCTGAACTTCACGCAAAACGGATCTAGTCGACACATGGAACCGATGAATCAGGAGAGTATTTCAAATCATCATCATCAACAGAAGTGCGCTAAGTTAAATAAGCAACATGGCTCGCGATCTGAACGATTGATTTGTTGATTTGATTTAAAGTGAGGACGAGTATACGGCCTGACGGCTTTTATTCCATAGTTATTATCCCTATACAGAAAATCATTTTAAAAATCTTAAAATAAACTTTAAAATGCTTGATCATGAGAAGTCCAAATCTTGGCAGTTGCTGGATTTCGGCAATTAGAGTACAATTTTCGCTCATATCTTACAAAGCAACAAGATACAAAAAATAAAGAAGCATCCCATCTACTATTACAGCGATAAATTAGAATTAGTACTCCTGAGAAGATCTTGCCGATATTTTCCCAATGTTCAAAGACGCTAAATTTTTTAATTTACTTCAAAATATATGTACATCAGCACAGGAAATTAAAGAAGGGAAAAATGTCCATCAAAAATTAATTCTTGCATTCAGAGCACCAGAACTTATACTACAATTCGCAAAATAACTCACAAAGAAGTGTCAGCTGAGCGGATAAGCTGTAGACCTTGCTGATTGGAAGTTCGGTCCTAGCTCTTATTTTTTTTTTCACTAAGCGCCATTTTTTGCCAGTCCTTTATGGGTATTTTGCGTTTTTTTTAATTTCCTGTGCTAATGTAGACATACACTCATGGACAAAAAAATTAGCGCACCAAGAAGGAGTCGTCAAAATGAAACGAAATTTTACATACGTAATGACTACTTTGATATAAGTAAATGATAAGAAAATCAAAGAAAAAGGATAATTTATTTCAGAGAAAAAGGCAAAAGAACGGAGGAGTTAATACTCCGTTGGACTCCCTCTAGCGCGAATGCACGATTCGACACGATCCGGCATTGGGTCATAAACGTTCTGTATGTTGTCTTGAGACATTTCGTTCCATATTTGCTGTAACCTTGCCTCTAGTTCGTTCAAACTCTTGGGATGCCCAACTCGTCGTCCCAAATGATCCCGGATATGCTCGATTGGAGACAAATCTGGGGATCGGGCAGGCCAAGGAAGTGTAGTAACAGTGCGGAGACAGCCTTGTGACACCCTTGCCGTAGGCGGCCGAGTATTGTCTTGTTGAAAAATGGCTCCTGGAAGCCGTTGCATGAGTGGCAACACATGTGGTTGCAGGATTTCATGAACATATCGCTGGGCTGTCATGGTGCCACGGAACAATACTAGGGGTGACCGTGTATTGTAAGCAATGGCACCCTATACCATCACACCAGCTGTGGGAGCGACGTGTCGCTGTACAGCAAAGGCAGGATTGAGACGTTCCCCACGGGCTCTCCACACACGACCACGATTGTCATCACTGCCGTGATTGAATCTGGATTCGTCGCTAAAGATGACCTGGTTCCATTCCGCTGCAGTTCAGTTTCCTCGTGTTGGACACCACTCCAAACGAAGGCGTCGATAGGTGGGCATCAAGGGCAGCACACGTAATGGGCGTCGCGATATCAACTGTCCTTCAGCCAGGCGCCTTCGTATGGTTCGAGAAGACACAGGGGCCACTAGTGAAGGTACTACCTCTGCCTGGATGGCAGTCGATGAAGCAGTTGGCTGTACGCGTGCATTTCTTACGATGTGGCGGTCTTCTCGACGACTGGTCTGTCGAGGGCCAATGGGAAACACAATTTGTACCATGGGGGACGTGATCAGCCAAAATGGTTACGTAATCCTTAGCAATGACGAGCTACTCGCCCAGCTGACCACTCAGCTTCCATCATCCCGATGATTCTCCCCCTCTCAAACTGCGACAACTGCTCATATTGTCTTCGAACACAGAGTAATGGCATGTCTACCTCAGCTCTTCCTTTGTAAATGATTCAGCACACTCAAACAAGCTTTGGTTATCTGTTTTATACTCCCCAGAGTACGACGTTCGACGCCCTCTACCGGCTATACGTAATGCGCAATCACGCTGCATTTCGAATCATTTGCATATCTCCCCGACATGTACCTTCATTGCAAGTTTCGTTACGATCCCGCAATTATTTTTTGGTGCGCTAATTTTTTTGTCCATGAGTGTATTTTGAAGTAAATTAAAATTTTTAGGATCTTTGAATATCCGGAAAATATCGGCAAAATCTTCTGAGGAGGATACTTTTCTCAAAATATGTCCTTAGTTTTATGTTGGCAATTTTTCTTGGTACAGGCCTACTGGAGATCACGCCACGTTAAACAATGGGGACGCATCCCAATACACAGTACCGCATGGATGATGTGGAAATCTGTGTATGACAGATTCACTGACTGGCACTATATTTCCCGACTTTAAATTAAAAAAAATTCACATTAATTATCAGCTCGAAAATTAGGCATTTCGTCCATATAAGAAGCCTAGATTCACATTCAAACAGATAGTGTGCCCAGCAAAGCGGACGGGTATCAGCTAGTCCTGGATATGAGAATCAAAGTACAACAGTGAGAATCAGTTTTTAGCTGAAAAAAATAACTAAAGATAGGAAGAAAGAGATGAAATTTGTTCTGACACTTGTCTTTTCGAGAGAACAATAGCTTCAACTATATATCGTTCGCTATCCACTCAAAAATGACTTCAGGAGAAAAAGAATTATGTCCGAAAAAAATGTCTTTATACCTTTCTAAAAAGAAAAGAAAAAAAAAAAAGAGAGAAATTCTTAACAGTTTTCCGATAAGGAAAACGTGGTAGGACAAAACGGATTTTGGACAAACATCAGATTGCAATCGAAAATAAGAAGCATAAAAGTGAAATAAGTCAATTTATGAGTTTCGGGAGCAAATATCAAGAGCTGTAGATAACTTCTTTTTACAAACGACGTGAAATGGCATAGATTGTGGTATCTTATGAAAGATATTCATGATCTAATTGTTTATATTTGATACCAGACGCAAAATAACATGTTTTTTCAAATAGTAAATATTTCTTTTCCAGTTTTCATTTTGGCTGTATTCATAATTTTGAAAATATATGCAATATTCTCGCTAATGGCATTTGGAAAGAAAACGTAAATGCTCGGTTGCTTATAAATTAACTTTCAGCTAGAGATATCAATTTAAAGGAATTGTATCACTTGCTCCGTTGCTTATAAATTAAATTTCGGCTACAGTTATCGGTTTAAAGGATTTAAGGTTCTTCTGTCTTTCTGTTGTGTAGAATCTCGAGAAATAGTGATTGCACCGAAGAAGGGTTAAAAGTGCCCTTTATTAAACTCTTTAAATTATTTATAATTCTTCAACTTGACGCTAACATACTACTACGCCTCTGTTTGAACGGTAACTAAAACAGCAGAATCAAAATTCAAGAATTCAAAATATTAACAAGTAGTAGAATTAAACTACAGGGCTCATACAATCCTGTATCCTACAGCAAGTAGACGAGTCTAGTGGCAGCAAGATAATAGCTATTAAGCCACGTCTAACCAGCAGTAACTGCTAAGTGGAAGCTTGCGTATAAGCACGCACAGAGATTTCCCAGACTCTCTCTAACTTTCCGTATTGGAAGATCGATATTTAAACTTTTTCTCCCACTGATAGAATTTGCATTTCTTACGCGCGCTACCAAATTTAAATATTCTGGCACTGACAATTAGGGGAATGAAGGCTTATAGGAAAGTAACTTAAAATTAAATTTAACTGCCTATTTAAAATAAATATAAATCCCTACAAGGAACTGTATCACTTGATTCGTTGCTTATAAATTAAATTTCGGCTATAGAAATCAATTTAAAGGAATTGTATCACTTGTTCCATTGCTTACAAATTAAATTTCCGCTAGAGATATCAATTTGAAAGAACTGTAGCACTTGCTCCGTTGCTTATAAATTAAATTTCGGTTAGAGAAATCAATTTAAAGGAATTGTATCACTTGTTCAATTGCTTATAAATTAAATTTCTTCTAGAGATATAAATTTAAAAGCATTGTATTACTTGCTCCGTTGCTTATAAATTAAATTTCGGTTAGAGAAATCAATTTAAAGGAATTGTATCACTTGCTCCGTTGCTTATGAATTAAATTTCAGTTAGAGATATAAATTTAAAGGAATTGTATCACTTGCTCCATTGCTTATAAATTAAATTTCAGCTAGAGTTATCAGTTTAAGGGAATTGTATCACATGTTCTTAATGTGCGAAAACGCCACTACTTTTCATACCGAAGACAAGGGGGTAAGTCAAGGAAGATTTTAATGTGAAGGCTCTTGAACCTAAAGTTCGAATCTGATGCGTTCCTCTTTTGATGAAGAACTCGCCGGGAGACATATTCGAAGGATTCCTGCCCCTTTCCCTGCCATCAACCTCTCTAGAGAACATTCAGATAGATATTATTTTAAGTGCCTTCATGCTATGAAGACATTATATGCTTAAAACTCATGATTATTTCTTCAATTAGAACTGAGCCTAATACTTTATCAGCTCGCTTTCCTATCACCACGCCAATACCAGCAGCCAAAAATCAAAATTTATCTTCAACCGGAGTGAAATTTTCAGTCACTCAAAATAATGAAATGTTAAGTCCCACTGATTTGGAAATGGATTGTTTCGTACGATTGTCAGAGTAAAAAAAAGTCCCTTAAAATAATTTAAAATTTGTGGTTTGTGGAAAGTGGTTCAAAAACTTCGCAGTTTAAAAACATCGTCGTCGAAAAAAATATCATGCTAAAAAGTAAAGTACCTACAAATCGTCGTATGACGATAACATCGCAGACGTGCGTTTTTCAGGCTTTAATAATTGTTAATGGATATTCGCATAGTGATTTCCGAGAGCAAGGTGGAAAGAAGGATAATTTTTACTTTCATATTTTTTATTAAGGAATAATTTTTTAAAAAATAAGAAAATTAATCGAAACAAGAAATAATTTTCACTATAAGAGTATCAGATTAACAAAAGTGAAGAAAATAATTTCATAATTAACTTAGCAATTTTTTTACAGATAAGTTCATGCAGTTACTTATCTTTCTTTTTCTGTTCTTTTTTAGATTATACTTTTCATGAAAAGTCAGCAGTAAACCTTTATAAAAAATAATTTATTAATGACCTTTGTCAGTTTAAAATTAAGTGCTATAAGTTGTGTTAATTTTCTATGCTTAAGTTTCCATTTTACATTTTCAGCAAATATTTATTAGTTAATCAAAAATATGAAAGTGAAAATTATCCTTCTTTCCATCTTCCACTCACAAATCATTATGCGAGTTTTTACAATTATTAAACAATCACTAAATTTTACAATTATTAAAGCCTGAAAAACGCATGTCTGCGATGTTATCGTCATGCGATGATTTTTAGGTACTTTATTTTTTACCACGATATTTTCGACGGCGATGTTTTTAAGCTGCCAAGTTTTTGAACCGCATTATTTTCGACCACGATGTTTTGCAGCACGATGCTTTACAGCTGCTGTGTTTTCTCTTTGCTTTATTTTCTCACACGATATTTTGCACCACGACGATTTCGCCTTGCGTTGTTTTCTCCGCAACGTTTTCGCCTGCGATGTTTTCGGCGGACACTAAGTGTGATAAGTCGCAACAACAACAAAATGTTTTTTGAAGCATTCTCTCTGTTCCTGTATCCAGTCCATCCGCTTCCCTAGATGTGCTAGAAGCCTGTTCTTGCCATGGTATTCAGAATACCTATTATAGCAAAGTTCAGTTCAACAAATGATGCAAACCGGAGCTCGGTTACTGTCTACCTTCAGTGGATAAGGTGAAAGTAGTCACGTGGTGTCAGGAGTGGAATGCAGATAGGCATGATCATTTTGATCGTGGCCTTTTTGTTATTTGCTTGAGTAACCAAAGCATGCTCTAAAGTGTCTTTTCCAACATTTCTTTGGAGAGAGGAACACGTTTCACAAAGTTTTTTCAAATATTCATTGAGCATCTGCATTGAATTACTATTTACTTAATGGCCATTCACAATCTTCGCACAGATTTCCATCACTACTATTGGCTGACTTCTGCATGGTCGATACCAAAGATATTCTGAAAAGTGGATTGCCTTCTAGGCACTTTTTTTAGACCCAAATTAGCTACGCAGAGTATTGAGTACTGGACAAAGAATTTCCTCTACAGGTTGTTTCAGTAATCTCTTTGTTTCTACGGGGTATTTTAAGTGCTTGTAAAATTTCACAGCTATTTTTTAACATCTGCAATAGGTTAAAAAGGTATTTCACCCGCCTTCTTCGCCTTGCCTTCGTGGTGTAGTGGTCAGCACGCTCAACGCGTAACCGAGAGGTCCATGGTTTGATTCCTGGCGAAGGCTTGCTCATTTTTCATCTCTCCTCTTTCAAAAATAACCTAATAATCTCTCAACAACTGGCGCTTGAACTAAAAAGGTGGTGGATAATGATTCTCCACCACCGAGATTTGGCGAATGCGTCTTTCTTAACCACAGCGCCCTTTAAAAGGGGGGGAGTATATAACGTATTTCTCCTACCTTCTTTGCATGCCTTCGTGGTGTAGTTGTCAGCATCCTGGACGCGTATTCGAGAGGTCAGTGGCTCGAATCCCGGCGAAGGCGTTGCACATTTTTTATCTCCCCTTCTTCCAAAATCCTAATGACTGTACAACTGGCGACCGAACTAAAAAGGTGGTGGATGATGATTTGGCGACTGGGTGCCCTGAACACCAGTCGCTCTTTAAAAGGGGGGCAGTATATAAGGTATTTCTATTTCTCCCACTTTCTTTGCATACCTTCGTGATGTAGTGGTCAGTACGCTCGACGCATAACCGAGGGGTCCGGGGTTCGATTCCCGGCGAAGGCGTTGCTCATTTTTCATGTCTCCTGCTTCCCAAAAAATCCTAATGACTCTACAGGTTACATAATTATGTCTGAATCCTATATCGACTACATACAGGAAGAACCTGATTAAGAAAGTCCGAAGCCTTAGGCACAAATATTTTTCAGAAGGCCTTCGAGGTCCCTTTCTTTGTTTTCGCGACGGAAAAACAAGATTATGGAGCTTCTTGAAACTTAGGCCCCCAGCATGCATGCCTACACGATCACCAGGCTCTATCTACAAGAATAAACTAGCTGAATGTTTTGACAACATGTTATCATGTGAATGAATTCAACAAAAACACCCATAGAAATACCTACATTGCTCTGAGTGGTTTCGCTTTGCCGTTATGATATTAATCTGCTTAAGTTTTTAAAACCTCTCGTACAACTCCAATTTAATAGTTTACTTATAAAAAAAGACTAAAAATCTACAAGAAATTCTAGGTTCGAGCTCGAGGGCCTCTCGAAGACGCGCCGAGTGTGCTACCGTTACACCACCAAAGCATGCAGAAAGGAGGAAGAAAATACCTTATAAGCTTAATCCCATCCTAGTCTGATGTATCAATAAAGAAATCACTTTAATCTGAAACAATTTCATATTTTCGGATTTTAGTTTGTAAGAGTTAATAGGTCAATCTTCTAACATTTACAATAATTAAATTTTAGTCATGCAGTACTCATATTTAACTTGAAACGAAAATTCGAATCAAGAATATGGTTGAAATCTATTTTTGGAATCCTCAGCATTGAATTTGTCAGTTGACTCAATCTATTTTTGTTCTGAAAAGTCTAATATTGACTGAAGAGTGGTCTGTCAAACTCAGCGTCGGCCTAGGGGGTCCTCTTCAAATTCCCTTTCCCCCCTCACACCTTCAGCAGAGAAAAACCTGTTGACACAACCTTTGACTTATTTCTTTTGGATAAGTCTTTCTTCGCATTTTCGACAACAAACGAGTGAAGCTGTTTATAACCTTTTCGTCTCATTAGAAAGGTATATAATGACAAAATTATAAATTAGAAAAGTATATAATGACAAAATTATAAATTAGAAAAGTATATAATGACAAAATTATAAATAAATAAATAAAGGAAAATAAAAAAAAAAATTCTGAAAGGTTTCAGATTTCCAATTACGTCCAAAGGGGCCTTTTTTTAAAGTTTTGTGTGTTAGCTTTACTTATTAAATATCATGTTCTTCGTACTTAAAGCATAAAATTCAGTTCAACAACAATATCGCAAAATAATTTTAAAAAGAGTCTATCTTTAGAATTTCCTATACACAGTCTCACGCGCTGCAAATAAAAATGTTTTTTTTTTCGTAGAGTGTTGCCATGACTCGCTTTTAAATCGTTTGAGTTTGTTCATCAAAAATTCGTTAAAAGTTTTACAAAATATGAAATAAATAATAAAACAAATTCAAAATTCGGGTTCCCAGATGCGCGTATTCGGGTGGAAACGTAAGTTATTCAAAATTGGAGGGCTCTATGTACGTTGTTTTATCCCATTTGGAGAAATATACATAAACTTATGCAGATTCTTCATTATTTGATTTCTTTAAATATAATACAGGGCTGCAAAATTTTGTGGCAACACTTTGAAAAGTGATTCAGACTTTTAATGCTTCCGATGCAAAATCGCAGAACGAAAACAATAGTTCTTCAGGGACAAAGCCTCTTTGGGTTCAAAATAAGAATGATATCGAAAACGTTTTATTTTGATGCAGTTTCTGGAATGTAAATAAAAATAATTTGAAAATTATGCACTTGTGAATGAATGCAACGCACATGCATATTTCAGTGATTGATCTCGGATATATATTACACACCTCTTTCGAAATAATACAATTTTTAAAATAGAGTGACTGCCTGTATCCATTACTGTATCATCTCGTTAGATCTGTAGTTTCTTCAACTGAACTAAAAGTGAAAGGGTTGTAGTAGTGCTTATTCTTAGACAGCAATCTGATTTTAACAGTTTTTTTTTCAAAGTTAAATTGAAGCAATAAAAAAAACAACACATTCGGCATTATTTTGCTTTATCATTTAAATTAAGTATATGGGCATAGGGTGACCAGTTCAACGGTGGTTCTAGAAATTTCGAATCAAAAATTACACATTAAAGATGAGTTTCTTCCTAAAAGATCTGTAGAACACGACGAGAACGTCTTACAAATCTTGGTGTAACAAAACCCCTAGTAACTGTTAAGAACAAGTAGCGGATGAAAGAGAGTATATTTTAGGTTGAAAAAAAATCTTGGTGATCTTGAATAATAAAAGAAGGATAAAATAATCTGATGTGTACACCACATGACTTCCTCGTACGGAATATTAAATTATGCGCATTTCGCATTTCAACTTATTGGATTGGATTAAATCTATTTCGTCGATAGCGCATAAACCACAATAGAATAAATACACTCTTTAAAATTCACTATATTTGTTTACTACAGCGACACTCTGGTGATTTTAACAGTTTTTAACAGAGTTAAAAGAACAGAGAACTTCACTTAACAGAGTTACACCTCATTCATTTATAAGTCATCGAGAATGCAAAAATATTATGTATATCATCCGGAGAATTACCTAATCTTTGCTACATGTACTATTCAAATTCTATAATAAATCGAAAACGATGTGTAAAAGAAATTAAACAAAAGAAAAGTAAAAAAGAAAGAAAGAAAGAAACAGTTTTCCGCAGATGATTCAGTATTTCTCATTTAATTAGTTCTCTCTTCGCGACAAGGCAAAAAAACTCAAAATATCTATATTAAAAATTACGAAGTAAATCTTAAACATTTATTTCCTCGAACAAATTCCGAAGTGGATTAAGCACGATTTAATTTGCAATAATAAAAGAAGGCGTTGTCTCTGTTGTTGCAAAGCTTAGTTTCTCTAGATTGGCAACAAATCCAATATTCTCCTAAGTTTCAAATGTAAACAAATATGTCCGCCATGAGAAAAACGATTAGGCTTAGCCGCACTTAAAAAACTTAATTGGTGATAATTCTACAAATCTTGCATACAGGTTTACTAAAGGCATAAAAACCTTAACCGGAAGATAAGAACAACATAATTCAAGCATTTTTAAAGCAAAAAAAGCACAATTTACCAACATATAAGAATAAAAAACTGAGCTCACTCAGCCGAGTAACAGAGTGGATATATATATATATATATACATAAATTTATATAATTTTGGTGCGGCTGATTGCAACCAAAATAGAAGATGCATATCTGCATGTTATAGCAGTCCTATACACAAAATTTCAACGTTCTGAAGCTACTCGTTTCTGAATTATGCGAGATACATACATACATACATACATACGTACAGACGCCACGGCAAAAATTTCTTCAGAATCCATTTTAAATCAGTTTTATTTATTTATTTATTTATTTATTTATTTTTGGAAAAAGAGTCCTTTATTCTGTCCTTACATAACGGATGTCACTCAAAAACATCGTTAAATTGCATTCGACAGCAGTCAAAATGGATATTTTCGTTGAAATACTATAGCCAAAATTTTTTGCGATTACAATGCGTCCTTTTTTACTTCGTAGAAGGAAGTAAAAAACGTATTATTTATGGTTTTCTTCAGTATGTACGAAAGTAAAGACAATTAGAACATCCCTTTAATCGAGAAAATCATAAATATTGGAAAGAAAATGAAGAATTCATTTTAGTTTCTTGAAAAGTAAATATATCTCAGATTGTTTTAGTTGCTGATTTAGTTTTGCTAACACGTCTCTTGCTGTTTAACTTCTCCCAGCTCAGATTTTGGTACACTTAAACATATTCAGAATCTTCTGCCATACTTTGAACAAAATGTTATTTGAATTTTTATTTTTAATTATGTTTGAAAGGACTGGAAGAAATACTGTTTCCGCAGAAATGAGCATTATTTTAGGTCCGTGTTAATTACATGTGGGTTTTGGCAACATGCTTAGGATCATATGAAGGTAAAAGAATTATTATTTCATTTGTCATTTATATATTGTTTCTGGCTACGCATCTAGAGCTACATGAAACTCAAGAAATAGTTTTTCTTTACTTTGTTGCCTATTACTTTGAATCCACATTATTTTTATGTGATTTTAGGTAACACATTTAGATAACCTGTAATAGGGTAAAGTTGTACCGCAGCTTATCAACTGCCCCTTCTTCCGGCAAAACGAGTTACCCAGTAATCAATCACATAGTTTCACATCATTTTCATCTCACCGTAGTATTTGTCAGGAAGACCGCGAAGAGAACATGATTCAGTGCCTAAAATGCAAGGGATGGGTACGCAACTAAATGCTAGACTTGACAAGATAATAAAAATCAAAAAATATATCTTTGCGATTATTGTTGTAAATAATTGTATAAATAAATTACTTGAGAAAAAGAAAGTTTTATTAGACTGTCAAATTTTGAAAGGAGGGCAACTTAAGCTATAGGTGGTACGACTTAGAATATTATTAGTTTTATCCAAGAGAGAAAACCCTTTTGCAAAAAATCCTAAGCACCAAGAAGGGCTTTTGCGACAGTGACGAAATTTAGTATGCAAAAACATCTTGATCGAACATGCAAATGACCAAAATTTCAAAGCAAATGAATCGGAATGTCGATCATAGTGCGCAATTCGCAATGTATAAAGCCAGTAACAGAGGCGGAAAATGTATCTTTTTTTGTTGCTGCCATTGTAATTCCGTAAAGAAGCAAATTAAGATATCATTACGACGATATCGAAGACCTTACAGACAACAAAAAGACTTCGAACGTGATTGCATCGTAGGGTTACGTGAAGCTGGGTGGTCATAGCGAGCAATAGGCCGCCACCTAAAACGTACAGACACTGCTGTGCAAAGATGTTGGCAGCAATGGTTGCTACAAGGAAATTGCCGACGAAATAAAGGCTCTGGAAGGCCAAGAAGAACAAATGCGAGGCAAGATAGGATGACTGTTCGCCAGCCCCGAACCGCCCCAATGATATCATTGTCCACTATTCAACGCATTACAGCCACGCCTATACATCCCGCGGTACAGTCCATCATCTCACGGCGCTTGTCTGAGGCGGTATTCCGTTCACAGAGGCCTTTAGGACGTTTGCCTTTGACCCCCACAACATCGGCGGAGTCGTTTGGAGTGGTGTCCAGCCGATCATCATGGCTGTCATCAGACTGGCATTGTATAGTGTTCAGCGATGAATCCCGCTTCACTCTTGAAGCAGATGCCCCCCGTGTTCGTGTTTGGAGAGGACGGGGCCAGCGGTCCCAATCAGCCTTTGTTTTACAAAAGCATACAGCTATAATCTCTGTTGTGATGCTGTGGGGTATTATTTCTTATAACAGCAGGTCATCTTTAGTCAGCCTTCGTTCATCTTTAACAGCTCAGCGATATGTTGATACCATCCTGCTGCCGGTTGCATTACCCTTCACGGCACATCATCCTGGGGACATTTTCCAACAAGATAATGCCAGGCTGCATAACGCTCGCATATCTCTGTGCTGTCTCCGTGCGGTTGATACTCTTCCTTGGCCAGCAAGGTCACCAGATCTTTCCCCAATCGAGCATGCCTCGGACATGGTAGGCCGCCAGATTCGGGCACCACAAAATATCGCAGATCTGGAGCGACAACTGATGAATGCCTGGCATAATGTGTCGCAGGATGACATTAGAAACCTCTACCACTTCTTACCTCGACGAATTCAAGCATGCATTGCCGCCAGGGGCGGTTTGACCAACTACAAATTTGAACTATCAGTGGGTGATTGTAAGCCGTGAACAGGTGCTTTGATTTTAAATTCATTTTATTATCTGTGTATGAGCTATATACATATTCAGTTTCATCAAAAACAACCACTTCCTTCGTCGATTTTTTTGCAAATGAGTGTATAAGGAATTTTACTGTAATAAATACCAACAAAGATAACACAAGATATTATTACCACGCATAATTTTTATTTCTTTCATAGATCATACGATTTATACCTAATTTTTCTTAGGCGACACGACTTACACAACCTTACGCTATATCGACCACCGTCGTAAAGAAGAATAGTGTACTGTAAATTACTTAAAATTTTCATTTTTTCACTTTCAAATATAGCACATTATAATCTTTTCAATAATTTGTGCGTATCACATCAGTCAATAATTCAAAGTAAAATTTTAGAAGAAACTCAGCTCTAGTCAAATTCCATTATCAAAAGCTAAAACGTTGAATAAAAGCTATATAATCCATCATAATATGTAAAATCATCCTCATCAATTTTGTTTTCCTCGAGACAAAATCTGTCAAATACTTAACACACCGAAAGGCAAAAAGAAGGTAAAAGAAAAAGAAAAGAAGAATAAAAATAAAAATATCTTCCTCTCGCTTTTCCTCTTATGTAGCTCTAACCACCTTAATATTATCACTGTCACTTACTTTGACACCCAAACTACGAAAATCGCCTTCTTTACCCAGTATATTATATCAACGAGGGCTATTTTCTGTAACATACTATGATACTTTTTATGTTGCTACTGAATAGATTATACGGGATATAAAGAAAACAAAGGAGGTAAAAAAAGGGGGCGAAAGAAAAAATATAACAGCGGAATAAAAATGGAACACCCCTCGAAGGGGTGGTACCATCGCCCAAGAAAGGTGCATGTCAAACTGCAGACATGCCTACAATGAGAAGAAGATACTGGAACAGGGGAAAATATTTAAAAAAAATATGCAAATACACAGTATATTTTTTATTATACTTTACTATTATTTAACGTGGCATTATCTCTTTGTATCGAGTTTCTGCATCGTGTGATTGAAATAAGAGGAACAGCAACTTGAGTGACTGATGTCCTTATGTCCCATCTGCTAGACATGGGCATTGTTATGCAATTTCGTGCAGATGGATTGCTTGATGAAAGATTCGGGGTTACAATTACTGACGAAATAGCAACCGATGGAATAAATAATGATTTGTGAAACTAGTTGTCATTCAAATTTTATTATAGGGAGCATTGCCATTTTTACTTCCTTCTACGAAGTAAAAAGGAAGTATTATAATCGCGAAAAATTTCGGGTATCATATTTCAACGAAAATATACATTTTGACCAATATCGAATGCAATTTAACGATGTTTTTGCGCAATATCTGAACGTAAGCACAGATTAAAGGACTCTTTTTCCCCCAAAAAAATTCCAAAACTCATTTAAAATGGATTTTTCATGGCGTTTCTGCGTAGGTATGTATGTATGTATTTCGCATAACTCAAAAATGTCTAGCCTCAGAACGCTGAAATTTTGTATATAGGAGTGCTATAACATGTAGATGTGCACCTCGCATTTTGGTTGCAATCGGCTGCACCAAAAGTATATAAATATATGTATATATATATATATATCCACTCTGTTACTCGGCTCCGTGAGCTCAGTTTCTTTATTCTTATATGTTTGTAAATTGTGCATTTTTTGCTTTAAAAATGATTGAATTATATTGTTCTTATCTTTGGGTTAAGATTTTTATGCCTTTAGTTAACCTGCATGCAATAATTGTGGAATTATCAACAATTTAAAAGTTTTTTTAAGTGTGGCTAAGCCTAATTTTTGGTTAAGATAGCGGCCATTATTTGTTTACATTTGAAGATTAGTAGAATAGTGGATTTGCTGCCAATCTAGAGAAACTAAGCTTCTCAGCAACAAAGTAGCGTCTTCTTTTATTATTGCGAATTAAATGATGCTTGATTCATTCTGGAATTATCATTTAAGTTATTAGCTTGTTTTTGAGTACAAATTGTAATTTTAATTGTAAAAATTGTTTTAACTGTACTGGATGTTTTATGGTTTTCTATACCTTTAAATTTTTAATGAAAATATTTGAATTTTTATGTATTTTTTCTTTACGGCGACGTAAGAACTGAATTAATTAGTAGAGGATGCGCATTAGGTAAGCGGCACTGAATCGTCTGTGAAATCGTGTGTGTTCAGCGCCGAAGTGTGGCTATGGTAAATAAATATAGTGAACTTTAAAGAGTGCATTTATTCTGTTGTGGTTTATGCGCTATCGACGAAAAAGGTTTAATTCAAAATTCATTAACTGTTAATTCAATACGTTTAAATGAAATACAGGAAAATTGCGTACAATTTAATATTCCATAGAAGGAAGTCATCTGTTTCTACATCAGATCACACATCATACATCTACATCATACATCAGATTTCTTTTAACAAATTGTTCAAGTATAACTCTATTGATGTTATATGCAGTTGCATTTCACATTTTAATTTACCTTCTTTCAATATTTTGTTGCCAGGTACATTAAAAAACATTTTAAACTTAAATACGTTGTTCTGAATGGAATTCAAATGTGAGAAACTTATAAGTATCTGCATGAATCTACAACCAATAATTTAGGAGCTGCTCTCGTTTAAACTTAGATTTTAGTGTTGAATTTATTGATGTATCGATAAGTGGTTGTGTTTCCTTCATTTGCAAACGTTTTCATATATCGCAGTACCTGAACAGTCATGCTTTTTTTTTATTTCTGGGAAATCATCTTTTATAGTTCCTTTAATTGAAGAGGTACTCCATTTCTAGCTTTGTTAACAATGTTGTCTAAATTCAATTCATTTTCCATTAGAAAACTATTTAATCTGTCGTCTAACTCATTTGCCATTAAAAAACTGGTTAGCTCGTCGTTTAATTCAACTCATTTTTCATTAGAAAACTGTTTAGTCTGTTGTCTATTTCATTTTCCATTAGAAAACTTTTTAGTCTACTGTCTAAATTCAATTCACTTTCCATTAGAAAACTGTTTAATCTGTCATCTAACTCATTTTCCATCAGAAAACTGTTTAGTCTGTTGTCTAATTCATTTTCCATTAGAAAACTGTTTAGTCTATTGTCCATTAGAAAGCTGTTTATTTTCCATTAGAATACTGTTTAATCTGTCATCCAACTCATTTTCCATTAGACAAATGTTTAGTCTGTTGTCTAAATTCAATTCACTTTCCATTAGAATACTGTTTAGTCTAACTGTTAGTCTACTGTTTATTCTACTGTCATCTAACACATTTTCCATTAGAAAACTGCTTAGTCTGTTGTCTAATTCATTTTCCATTAGAAAACTGCTTAGTCTGTTGTCTAATTCATTTTCCATTCTTAAACTGCTTAGTCTATTGTCTAAATTCAATTCATTTTCCATTAGAAAACTGTTTAGCCTGTTGTCTAATTCATTTCTCATTAGAAAACTGTTTAGTCTATTGTCTAAATTCAATTCATTTTCCATTAGAAAACTGTTTAGCCTGTTGTCTAATTCATTTCTCATTAGAAAACTGTTTAGTCTGTTGTCTAAATTCAATTCATTTTCCATTAGAAAACTGTTTAGTCTATTGTCCATTAGAAAGCTGTTTGTTTTCCATTAGAATACTGTTTAATCTGTCATCCAACTCATTTTCCATTAGACAAATGTTTAGTCTGTTGTCTAAATTCAATTCACTTTCCATTAGAATACTGTTTAGTCTAACTGTTAGTCTACTGTTTATTCTACTGTCATCTAACACATTTTCCATTAGAAAACTGCTTAGTCTGTTGTCTAATTCATTTTCCATTAGAAAACTGCTTAGTCTGTTGTCTAATTCATTTTCCATTCTTAAACTGCTTAGTCTATTGTCTAAATTCAATTCATTTTCCATTAGAAAACTGTTTAGCCTGTTGTCTAATTCATTTCTCATTAGAAAACTGTTTAGTCTATTGTCTAAATTCAATTCATTTTCCATTAGAAAACTGTTTAGCCTGTTGTCTAATTCATTTCTCATTAGAAAACTGTTTAGTCTATTGTCTAAATTCAATTCACTTTCCATTAGAGTACTGCTTAGTCTAAGTGTTAGTCTACTGTTTAGTCTACTATTTTCCATTAGAAAACTGCTTAGTCTGTTGTCTAATTCATTTTCCATTAGAAAACTGTTTAGTCTGTTGTCTAATTCATTTTCCATTAGAAAACTGTTTAGTCTATTTTGTCTAAATTCAGTTCACTTTCCATTAGAAAATTGTTTAGTCTGCAGTCTAACTTATTTTCCATTAGAAACCTGGTTATCCCGTCGTCTAAATTCAATTCACTTAGTTTAGTTCGTCGACTAACTCATTTTCCATTAGAAAACTGTTTAGTCTGTTGTCTAATTCATTTTCCATTAGAAAACTGTTTAGCTTATTGACTAAATTCAATTCACTTTCCATTAGAAAAATGTTTAATCTCTTGTCTAAATTCAATTCATTTTCAGTTAGAAGACTGTGTACTCTGTCTTCTAAATTGCATTCATTTTCCATTAGAAAGAGTTTAGTCTGCCGTTTAAATTGCATTCATTTTCCATTAGAAAACCGTTTAGTTTTTTAAATCATTGCACGTCATTCTCATTTATATACGATGACTACATGTTAAGTTTTAAAATTAATTTGTAACTAAATGTATCTTTATACGTTTTAGTTAATAAACGCTATTCAACTAGCGTGGAGGGCTTTATAATTATCTTTTCAAATTTTTATTTTGATGCGGAACCCTGGGACTGAATCACGGAAACTCAGCGTTCCGAGGAACACAGTTTGAAGATCTCTGCAATAGGTCATCAATGAGTGTAAGATTAATATAATAGATTTCTTTTGTTTTCTTACATGCAACCTTTAAAAGTTTTATACATAATCCTTTGTTTTAAATCATATTTCATTTACACGTTTTATAAACTTCCAATATTAAAAGGAAAAGTGAAGTTATAAACATTAAACTATTTATGATATATGTACTCTAAAATGGGATGAAACTTTTATCACTTCTGTCATTAATATTACGAGCGCAAATAAATGTATAAGAACAAAGACTGTTCTTCAGAAGATTGTCTGAGCAGCCCTTTGTGTATAAACCATAAAAAACGAAAAATAAGGGGAGGGGGAAGAAGAAGCAAAGGAAAATATTTGCAGCCACCGCATTTCATGCATGACGTTTTTCCTATTTTCATTTTTATTTATTTTTTATTACACCTATAAACTTAAAGCCGAAACCCACGATGCATTCAAAGCATAACTTTAATATAAATATATATTTTTAAATATATTTTTTATTCTCAACAACAGCACAAAAAAAAGTTTTTATATTGTTACCCAGTCTCTCTTCGCAAAAAAAATGCCAACCGAAATCAAAAGGGTCGAAAATGTAGATATATACACACATATATATAAAGATAAATCAATAAGGAATAAAAACCCTGTGCCTAGTAAACCACCACAGCTGAGGGAAATAAAAAAGAATGGTTCAAACGGCAGCCAATAAAAACGGATTACGTATGGAATATTTTGAAAAGCTATGACGCATGTATAGATATATTCTGTTTTCACACAGTTAATCGGAAGCATACCAATAAGATCGTATGCCTTTATAGGAAATTATTATTCCTCAGTTCGTTTTATTGGATTTCAACCTTTAAAGCGTTTTATATTTCAGATTCTTTTAGCTCCTTGAATATGCATTAACAATAAGCTCCTTTCATGAGAGAAATATAATTTCGGATTATTGTATTGATGCATAGTACTTTAGTTTTACAACAGATACAAAGATGTTTGTATCTGTTGATACAAGATACAGATACAAGATACAGATACACATACAAGGACATTGTTTTCTCTTGTGTGAGAATTCCTTAACTGCTAAAACTTAAAGCTGGTCCTTGAATACTAATGTGTTTCAATTTGTGGACCTTGAAGAACAAGGTATTTCAATATACAAATATACAGCTAATCCTTAAACAATAAGGGAAAACTTATACTAGAGAAGGATAAATTATGCGAATATGTAGTTGGTCCCCGAATAATAAGGTTTTCCAACTTCCTTAAACAGTAAGGTTTTTTATTCTGTAAACATACAACTACAACGTCAATAGAAAAAAAAAATTTAATGTACAAATATTCGTGAGCAATGAAGCTAGAACAGGACAAAGTATGTGAACACACAGCTGATCCTTGTTTCAACAAGGATTTTCAGCTGACCTTGAACAGCAAGGCTTTTCAGTACTCGAATATATAGTTACAGTTTCGATATATGATTATATACTGGAACAAAAAGGCCAAAATTTATCCTAATGACAAATAATGCAAATATTTAGTTGATTATTGAGCAAGATATATCAATTTATGAAACATTAACAGCAAGGTCTTCGATAAGGTTTAAGGGTTTTCAATGTGTGAATGAACAGTTGATCCTTGAACAACAAACATAAAACTTAAAACTAGAAAAGGACAAATTATATGAACATGTGAGGTTTTAGTTTAAACTAACAAAGTTTTATGTTAATTTTCTCTTTCCTATAAGTTCTTATTTCAACTTCCCGTTAGAGTGAGCACGCGTTTCAGCTTTACTCTAATTTGAAGTGGAGCTAAGTTTGTATTTAAAGGTTAACGAGGAACTTCTCAGTGTGAGAGAGCTTTTAGTCTCAGATCACTGCTGCTCTGTTCGACGTTCGCCCGACTAGGTAGTATTTAAATTCTAAGCCTTAATGCTGTTACACTATTACTTATTGAAATAATCTAAGTGCGTTAGTATTAGCTAAATCTTGCTACGCACCATTGATCGTTTAGCACAGAGGCCAACCTCGCTTTCATAGCTCTGTGAGCAACGATTACTTAATTTCACTTAATTTCTATTTTTATTTTAAATTATTTGATTGTTCAAGTTAAACCCAAATGCGGTCATTATTTTCTATTATCCCTCCCTATTTTCTGTTGTTATTATTATTTTGTGTTATTATTTAGTTGGGAAGTGGCTGTAAATAATAGTGGTTCAATAAAAGAGGATTTTAAATCCTTCTTACGTGCAGTTATTCTACCACTTAACCACAGTATTCTACCACAGAACATAGCTGCATTCTGCTCCCTGTTCAAGATCAGGACTTTAACTACTTCACGAATATGTTCGCCAAAAGTATGCATAGAACACTCAGTCCTGACAAACATACAGTTGATTCTCTAACAATAAGGTTTTAAACTACACGATTCCCCTTAAGTACACTTACCTACGATACATGCAATGCAATTATTTAAAAAAATTATTAGTGGCAATATAAAAAACTGTTTAGCAAAAAGTTTAGGGTTTTATTTTATTAACCTAAAATATTAAATATTTCGTGAATGTATGAAAAATACTTTGATGCTAATCTACTGCACCCTTCAATGCCAAAAAATGTATGCAAATCTGTTATAAAACTGCTCCTTTTTTTTAGAGAGTGTATGTAAAGTGTTAGCAATATGACAATGCATACCTTTTTTAAAGAAAAAAAATCTGCTGTGTACACCACGTGACTTCCTTGTACGGAATATTAAATTATACGCAATTTTCCTGCATTTTATTTAAACATATTGAATTAACAGTTAAAGAATTTGAATTAAACCTACTTCGTCGATAGAGCATAAACCACAATAGAATAAATGCAATCCTTAAAGTTCACTATATTTATTTACCATAGCCACAGTTCGGCGCTAGGTTCACTTAACAGCGTTACATCTCATTCATTTTATAACTCAGAGTGAGCAAAAATTATAGTATCTCAAGAATCAACACAAGTTCTGTTTCAAATAATAAATTTAAAATGATGCATAAGAGAAATTAAACAAATAAAAAAGAAAAAAACTGTTTTTCACAGACGATTCAGCGCCGCTTGCCTAATGCCCATGCGCTACTCATTAATTCAGTTCTCACTTCGCGATAAGGCAAAAATACATAAAAATTCAAAATATTTTCATTAAAAATTGAAAAATATAGAAAAACATAAAACACCAAGTACAGTCAAAACAATTAAAAAAAACTTTTAAAATTACAATTTGTACGCAAAAACTAGCTAATAACTTAAATAATAATTCTAGAATGAATCAAGCATCATTTAATTCGCAATAACAAAACAGACTTTACTTTATTGTCGCGAAACTTAGTTTCTCTAGATTGGCAACAAATCTACTGTTCTCCTAAGTTTTAAATATAAACAAATATGTCCGCCATGAGAAAAATAATTAGGCTTAACCGCACTTAAACAACTTTTAAATTGTTGATAATTCTACAAATCTTGCATGCAGATTTACTAAAGGCATAAAAACCTTAACCGGAAGATAAGAACAACATAATTCAAGTATTTTTAAAGCAAAAACTGCACGATTTAGCAACATATAAGAATAAAAAACTGAGCTCACTGAGCCGAATATATATCCACTCTGTTACTCGTTAAAAGTGTATATATATATATATATATATATATACACTTTTGGTGCGGTCGATTGCAACCAAAATGCGAGGTGCACGTCTGCATATTATAGCAGCCTTATATACAAAATTTCAACATTCTGAGGCTACGCGTTTTTGAGTTATACGACATACATACGTACATATGTACGTACATTCGTACGTACCTACATTCGTACGTACCTAGACGCTACGAAAAAATCTCTTCGGAATCCATTTTAAATCAGTTTTATAATTATTTTTTCGGAAAAGAGTCTTTTATTCTATTCTTGCATACTGATATCACTCAAAAACATGATTAAATTGCATTCGATAGCGGTCAAAATGCATACTTTCGATGAAATATGGTACCCGAAATTTTTCGCGATCACAATGCTTCCTTTTTGCTTCGTACAAGGAAGTAAAAAATGATGATTAAAAGCCTTAATTCCTTAGATGTTCAATCTATACAAGTACTTCCAATTAACAAAGTCTCTCAAAAAAAAAAGGGTACAAAATTTTATGAAATGACTTTCAACATTTGAGCTGGAAGGATTTTAACAGATATAAACGTATGGCTCCTGTAAGACAAAAAGCATAAAATTTGATTATGCTTTTAATAAATTAAATTCAAAAGTACAAAAGTTCTTTAACTGACGTGAAAAATACGCGAAGATATTAATTTAATTTACTAATTTAAATTAATTTAGAATATTAGTTCACATTTCAGTGCCTCTGACTGAACGATTTCGAACAAATTTAAGGAGAAAATTTTAAAAGTCTCTCATTTTGATAATTAAATATTTTGTATTGAATAAAACTACAAAAAAAAGAAAGAAAAAAATCTGAAAGGTTTCAGATTTTAAATTACGTCCCAAGGGACGTTTATTTAACATTTTGTGTGTTACCTTTATTTGTTAAATACCATGTTCTTCGCACTTAAACCATAAAATTCAGTTCAACAGCAATATCGCAAAATAATTTTAAATTGAGCATATCTTTAGAAATTTCGGTACACGCTCTCACCAGCCGGAGATAAAAATGTTTTTCTGTACAACGTTGGTATTGCTGGCTTTGAAATCTTTGAGTTTGTTAATGAAAAATTCGTTAAAGTTTTAGAGAATATTGTTACGAATTTCACATTTATTTGGCTATTTATTTAGAACTGTAATTAGAATTCCTTTTTATTTTCCCGTGCAACGCACGCAGACGATTTTTGAAGAGAAAGCTACGTCAAAAAAAAAAAAAAAAAAATGCATACATTTATGCAGATTTTTCATTTTTTAAAATTTAATGCAGAGCGATAACATTTAGTGGCAACAATTTGAAAAGTGATACGCCGTTTTTGTGTTTCCGACGCAAAATCGCAAAACGAAAGTAATAGTCCTTCGGGACTAAATCCCTTTGGACTAATAATTATCTTTGTAGACAGCCCATGAACCATGACATTACTAATATCTTCTAATACTAATTACTAATATCCTCACTAATTTCCCAATAATAGAACGGTACACTGCGCAAAAAAAAGGGGGTAGCAGTTCTATATCTCCGGTTCTACTGGGCCGATTGACGAAATTCAAATTGCGTTTGCCATGCCTCAAAAGCGCGACTTATATATATATAAGTATGTTATATATATATATTAGATTTATATATAATATTATTAACATATGATTACATAACATTATTGGACACCGTAGGCGTAGTTGACAACTGAGGTAACTATGGTGACGCCACCGTAGGCGTAGTTGACAACTGAGGTAACTATGGTGACGCCACCGTAGGAGTAGTTGACAACTGAGTACCACCGAAGGCGTAGTTGGCAATGACGCTTGGTCAACAGAGGCATACGATGGCACTTCTGCTGCGCAGTCCCACATCCAGCAGTGTCCGCTGAACTGTTCGTTTCGAAATACTTGCACTTGGATCTGCATTGTATTGAGCTGTCAGCTGAGCCCCTGTCTGGCGCCGATTTCGCCGTACCAAACGGGACAGTCGCTGACGTCCTTTTTCTTTGATAACGCGAGAATGCCCAATATCTTGGCGTGTACTGGTGGTTTTACCGTCATTTATCCACTTTTCATAAGTACTACTAACATCGGGAGATCGTGAACAACCTACCAGTCGTGCAGTTTCGGAGATACTCGTTCTGAACCTTTGGGCTATTCAAATTTGTCCTCTATGAAATTTACTTAGGTCAGTAGCCTTTCCCATCACTCTCAAAAGTAAGTGCAAGAATGACTCCTTACCTTCTCGCAGCAGTTAAATGCCATTCCCACTTAATCATGTGCGTTCGACGTCATCCGAACGAGTTGATTGAAAAATGTGAGGATGGTCATAATGTTTTTGGCTCGTCAAATGTAGACTGGAAGCGAGTTATCGGTTAGTATGAAAGAAATCACCAAGAAGGTTAAAAATAGCCTTTGCATTTAATTTTTAAATGAACAAAAAGCACTGCTTGTGTGATAGACCAACCTCCGCTACTTAAGGGAATTTAAATTAACATACACAGTCCAGTCACATTAATGTGACCACCACGTACTTTCCATGTCAGAGTTAAATAACCAATCACAGAAGGCAGGTGGCAGCACAGTGCAGTTGAGCTATATAAAGGGTGTGTGAGGGCTTCGGAAAACATTTCAATCGTTGGCGTAATGCAGAAACGAAGCGATTTATCCGACTTCCAAAAGGACATGATCATTGGCTTTCGGGCCAAGGGTGGAAGCATTTCCGAAACGGCTGAGTTTGTGAACTGTTCGCGTGCCGCCGTGGTAAAAGTGTACCGTGCATGGCAAAATGGGACTGTCCAAAATCAGCGACGTGGCAAATGTGGTGCACCACGGGCCATAGATGACAGAGGCGAACGACGGTTGCGGAGATGCGTTCGGGCAGATAGACGGGCTACCGTTGAGCAACTGACCACCAAAATGAACCAAGGGGCTACCAAAAGTGTCTCCCAAAGTACTATTCAGCGAACATTGCTGCGTCTGGGCCTCCGAAGCAGACGCCTGGTTCGTGCACCTATGCTGACTGCTGTTCATCGACGGCGAAGGCTAGAATTTGCACGCCAGTACAGCAGCTGGACGTCCACTGAGTGGCGACAGGTTGCGTTTTCGGATGAATCGCGTTTTATGCTCCATCGGACAGATGGACGTTGGCGTATAAGGCGTGAAACCTCTGAAAGGAACCACCCTGCAACCATTGCCGGAACGGTCCAAGCTGGAGGCGGGAGCATTATGGTCTGGGGAATGTTTTCCTGGCATTCTCTAGGTTCACTGATCATTGTGGAAGGCACAATGGATCAATACAAGTACGCATCTGTCCTTGCGGACCATGTTCACCCCTACATGTGCATTGTTTTTCCTCAGGATGATGGCATCTTCCAGCAGGACAATGCGAGGTGCCATACAGCTGCCAGTGTACGTGCGTGGTTCGAAGAGCACCAGGATGAGTTTACCGTCCTCCCCTGGCCAGCAAACTCACCTGACTTAAACCCAATCGAGCATCTGTGGGACCATCTCGATCGAGTTGTTCGCGCCATGGATCCTCAACCGCGTAATCTAGCGCAGCTGGCCACGGCATTAGAGTCGGCATGGCTCAACATCCCAGAGAACACCTTCAGGGACCTATGTGACTCTCTTCCTGCACGTCTCGCAGCAGTCCGCTCTGCGAAAGGTGGTTATTCTGGCTTTTGACAGATGGTCACATTAATGTGACTGGACTGTGTAATTTTAAATTCAAATGCGGGTAATGTAGTCCGAGACTACACGTGAAAGCGAGTCCTTAAGCTGGCGCAAGCTAGATAACGGCGCGTATTCAACTTAGGTAGAGATGGCGATAATATTTAGCAGTAACATGAGGCTGACAGAAGCTCTAACGCTAAACATTCGAACCGTCTGCTTAACGACGCAAACAACTAGTTTACATTCTGGTGAAGATTACGGAAAGGAAAAGGAGAAATTTTAGTAAAGGATTAGATCATAATAATTTGTTAGTTAACATAAAATACCTTATATAAGTTAGCAAAATCAAAACCCATACCTGCTATTTAGTATATTTTTATTAAAATGACATCGACTGATGCATTCTTAAATTACACTTTGTGTTATTTTAAGTAATATGGAAAAACTAGAATTTTTGTGCTACACTTACAACTGATTATTTAAATTGAAAGCTTTCAAACTCTAGATGAATAAGAATACTAAACTGAAATAATACATGAATAAATCTTGTACTAAAACAATCTCCGAGAAATCTGCTGGTCCAAGGAGCCAAATCTATTCAATTAACTCTCTAAATAATAATAAAAGCGGATAAAAAATTAATTTTTTTTTCTTGAGAGGAGGCTAAGATAATTAATACATTTTCATATTACGGGTTCAGCCCATTGTGCTTAAAAAGTTTCTACTCTTTATACCGCGTTTTTTAATCATTGTTTGTTTCCTAAAAGCGATTAAAGAGCAATTAACGAATATTTTTTAATTTTTGCGCCATTAAAAAATAAGAAAAGGCGTGAAGGCGCTCACGTTCCCCTTTTAGAATATTGATTTTCTTTTACTGATAATGAAGGCTCCTAGAGACGTTTTTTAAGAATTTTAGAATCTTCTACACGGCAAAAGAAAAATATACTGCCTCCACCTGAATTTGGCTGATTTTAGCGGAATATTTTAATGAAACTGACTACGAAATTAAGTTTAATGTTTAGGACTTTATAATTCTCTGTTTCTACACAGATTAAGAATACACCTTCGTATCTGACCAATGAGCGAAGATCGAATGCACAGAAATTGTTCCATTATCATGAACTGCTGTGACGTAAGCAATTATGACGAACAAAATAAAGGAGTGATTAAAATAGGCTTCTAATCAATACTTTAAGAAAAAAAAATTTTTTTCCAGAACTGTGATGAACAGTGCCACTCCCATTTATAAAAACTTATCAATTTCTAAGATACAATAACACGCCGAACAAATATTAATTTAGAACTCAAACAACAAAAATCAGCGTTATATTTTCAAATTTTCACAGCACTAGTTTCGATGGCTTTACCGAACCCTCATTCTCAGCTGCAAAAGCGCAAATCAAAGCGCTGCTTTTGCGCTTTCGCAGCTGAGGATGAGGGTTCGGTAAAACCATCGAAACTAGACTTTGTATACAAAATTTTAACGTTCTAATTCCAATAATTTTTGAGTTATGCAAGTGACATGCAGACGTATGTACAAACGTCACGAAAGTTTAGAAAAAATGTACAGAAGTCATGTAAAAAAGTACTTAAAATGGATTCGGGAACGGTAAAAATGGATGATTCCATTGAAATATGACATCCGAAATTTATCTCGATGACAGTACTTGCTTGACTTCGTACGAGGAAGAAAAATTTGGGAAACATTAAACTAAATAAAAGAAATTATTAGGAATCAGCTCTGGAATTCACTCAAGAGTGTTCATATCAAATGCTTGTAATTTGCATATTCTCACAAATGCTCTTTTTTATGGGTTAAATATTTCGTCCTTGATAATCTTTAACACCTTCCAAAGCGAAGAGAATAAGTTTGTAGAGACAGTAGGTTATTTCGAAGCAGAAATCATGAAAAATGAGCAATGCCTTCGCCGAGAATCGAACCATGGACCTCTCGGTTACGTGTCGAGCGTTCTGACCAGTACGCCACGAAGAACGAGGGAGAAATGCCTTATATACTCCCCCTTTTAAAGGGCGACCGGGGATTAGGGGCACCAATCACCAAATCGTGGTGGTGGAGAATCATCATCCACCACCTTGTAGTTCGGGCTCCACCGGTAAAGTCATTAGGGTTTTTTTTTAAGCAGGAGAATGAAAAATGAGCAACGCTTTCGTCGGGAATCGAAACACGAACTTCTCGGTTACGCGTCGAGTATGCTGACCATTACGCCACGATGGCATGCGAAGAAGGCGGGAGAAATACCTTATATACTCCCCCTTTTAAAGGTCCACTGAGATTCAGGGGACCCATTCGTCAAATCCCGGTGGTGCAGAATCATCATTCACCATCCTTTTTAGTGAGGGCACCTGTTGTAAAAAATAAGGTTTCTTTTTAAGCAAGAGAGATTGAAAAATAAGCAACGCCTTCGCCGGGAATCGAACCACGGACCTCTCGGTTACGCGTCGAGCGGGCTGACCATTACGCTCCGAAGGTATGTATGCGAAGAAGGCGGAAGAAATACCTTATATACTTCCCCTTTTAAAGGGCCGCTGAGATTCAGGGGACCCATTCGCCAAATGACGGTGGTGGAGAATCATCATCCACCACCTTTTTAGTTCGGGCGCCAGTTGTAAAAACGTTAGTTTTTTTTTTTTTTTTTTTTTGAAGAAATACTTTATAACTTCTTTAAAATAACATTTATTACAGTAATTTAAAGTCTCGGAGAAGCATTTTTAGAATGTCAGTCATATAATAATAATCTAACGAAAATATATTTTTCTTTACTAAAATAGAAATGATATTTTTTGTAATAACTACTAAAAAAAAGAGTTTTATCATTTCGCTACACTCTTCTCGAGCTATTAATTTTTTTTACGTTAATTTTCTCACGCTTTGGATCTGAAATGCTAAAACAAATTGACGTAACGTATACGAAACAAGCTGCTATCTTTGAAGCTAATTTACGTAGTGAATACGATACAGATAATTTAACTTAAACACATAATGTACGCATCTTGTCGGAAAATTTTTCAATCATCTCATTTGCCAAACGCAGATAACAATTAACAGCTAAAGTGTCAGTTTCTTGTTATAAAACTGAATTCAAATTAAACCGTACATTTATGGGAGAAATTGTTCCCAACTCTGATGACGTAAGTATGGAATTTTGATGCCCGCTTTAATAGCCGCCAGATTATATCAACTAAAGCAGACGACAAATACTCAGTTTTGACACTAATTGAAATACAAAAGACAGGGGTGGGTTTGGGCGTCCATTCGCAAAACCATCCTCGCAAAATCGGAAGGAAGGGATTCTCGTATATGAAGCGGAGTATTCTTCTCCCCCTTCCTCCGGAACACCCTCCCTAGCAATCCTCCTTCACTCCAGGGAAGACCGATGAAATGAAACTATAACATTCATCATTAACGCGCAATGGGCAATAATAAACAAGCATCGAAGGGAGAATCTGACAGCCTTCTCTTTATCCACCAATCGGCGAAGAGATAGACTAAACGACCATATGGAGGGGACTGGGGGATGAACGAAGTGGGAAGCTCAAGATGAGGGTAGATCTCTCCCTCCCTCTCTCTCTCCCTGACATTGACAGCCGACGAAAATTCATGTTACAACACGAAGAGGAATATACGAACCATAATGTCTGTGTGCCTTGCTCTAGCTAGAGAAGTTGTTCATCACGTGGCCACTGTTTTCCGCCAGGCTTCGGAATCATACGCACCAGCTATTTCCCTTAGCCCCCCTTGGGACCACCCCCGATTTGGGCTCTAGCACCCGTCAATAGCACGTGGTGTCAGGTCCTCCACCCCCTTTCTCCTCTCATATAAGGAGCAGTGATTTCAGGCGTTTAGCCTTCGTCTACCCCCTATCCCCCGAAGTCTGTTGTTCCTCATAATTAGTGGAGGCTTCGGACTGACCCCCTCCTGTCCCAGCCCCTTGCGAAAACTTCGAACCTTCGACTAAGCGCATACCACCCTCTCCGAAATCTGCCGTCACCTACAAACCAATAAAAGATCATCAATTGCCAGGGGGGTCCGAGAGTCCGGCGGCGCGCTCCAGGGTAAAAGGAAGGGGGGAGAAGGGCAGGGCAGCTGCAAGTGACAAGGCGGGACCCTGATGAATGGAAACGTTCCTTCGTTCCATTCTTGGGTTGCGCTCTTTTGTTCTGTCCATTCGGTTCTATTCGTTGTGTGTGCAGTAGAGGTTTAATCGGGGCTACCAAAGAGTGGTGATGGCAGAATGCTACACGGAGAAAATGGGTTGATAGGGTTTCAGAAAATATTAGTTCGAAGCACAGGGATTTTGGGCAAATTAGGTTTCAAAAAGTCTCGTAAGTAACTTTACGAAGAATTATTAATTAGAATCTAATGCCATGTAGCTTGATGTTTAAAGTCTTGTAAATAATAGCGTTAATTAATTGTGCTTTCTCAAGTCCTTTAATACAAAATCCGGAAGTTCCTGTCAGTATTATTTTTGAATAAATATCCTGTATCTCAAAGCAAGACGAAAGGCAGTTAAGGTAATGAGAGGATATTTAAAGGATTTAATACATTAGCGTATGAGAACCAACCCTCTTTCTGATTACACACTCCCAAGCATGCAGAATAAAATTATTTATTTACCGGCACAATTAATCAGTTTTTATTTACGCTCTTTCCTTTGATTTTCATTTCAAAAACTTTGATTAGAATTTGCTCATTTTTTACTTATTTTAGAAGAAGGTAGGAGGATTGAAATGAGAGAATTTGAACGAATATAGCTCAAATGTGATTTACACCCTTCTTTGTACAGCAAACTTTGAACCGGATATTTGTTCGTTATAAAAAGTAAACAGTTATATAAACCGAAAGACAGAGAGAGAGTATAAAAGTTCGAAAGTGGTAAGTGTAATTAATTTTACTAAACTTTTAACTGATAACTGAAGAAAGAATTTCTGAAGGGCTATCGCTTTGATTTAAGATTTATTTATCTTCGTACTTCTACTACCCAAAATAAATTTAAATTGCTTAATTTTGTAAGTTTCCAACATTTTACCCAGAAGAATTTTCGCCGAAATTTATTTCCTTTGACCTGTGGTGAGGAAACTATACCTTGCTTTAATATCAATTCATCCATTCCCATCGCCCGCCAGTGGCCGAGGGGTGAAGTCCTTAAACATTAGAAGTTCGACGGGGTTGGGTTCAATTTCAGATGAACTGTCTCTCTGCATGGGCGTTTTCGTTCTTTTCCCGATATATTATGTGGATACTAGCCTGTTCTCCGTCCTTCCGATAGGCAGATATCCCTTGTAAGCTTTGCCATAATAAAATAAACCAAACGATATATTCCTGTTCTATTCTGTGCTCAGGATCGTTCCAGTTCATTCCCTAGCTGTGTCTTCCTGTTTCCGCGATTCCTGTTTTCGAGGTCGTCAAAACCGTTCCTGTTTCCGCGAAATCATCAATCTTCATTACCCCCTTCTCAAAGGGGTTGCATGGGGGGGCGATTGGGGTCTTGACTTTACCCGAAATGTAGGAAAGCAGAAAAAAATTTAGATTTATAAAAAGAATTTTTAAAAGACATAATCTAAAAATATTTAGGATCTTAGATCTTTGCATGAGTAAGCTAATACTGTATTTAAAAGGCGAGAGAGATGTTCAAACTCTGCGATGATTTTGTCAATGAACTAAAACATCGTTTCCTAAAGTAAAAATAATATGCTTCCAAAATTCTGCATAAAGGATGTAAGGTTTACATTATTTTAATTAACAGTTATTTTAAGTTTTGTATCTTTCCTATCTTATTCTAATTTCAGCTTACAACTTTCTGCCAGAATGTAATTTCAGAAGCGCAGTTAATGCAAATGAGAGTGAGTACTATTTAAGTCGTGACTTCACCGACTTCAACAGAGAGAGTCTGATTCCTGACTAGCGCGCGTTTGCCTTCTGGCTACGTCTCTCTTAGCTGTTACTACGCTCGGCCATATCTTAGGCCCTTGCTAGGCTTCGCCTATTTAATTAATACTTAAGGAGTCAACTACTTAGATTCTAATAGCTTCGGCTATATCTTTTAAGAGCTTTAGTTAAGCTAATTTTAATTCAAATTATTAGTAATTAAGTTCAAGCCCGAGTGGCGGCTTTATGTAAAGTTCCAAGTTGGAACTGATTGTAAATATACTGAGTAATAAAGAGTTTTAAACCCTTCTGAAGTCTTACGTGTTCTGTTTACACTTAAGCGATTATTCGCTTGTTAAGTGTTCGTGGGGTTTGAAGTTAGAACTAAGATTTAAAGAGAAAACCTCACAAGGTGGCTTTCTTTTGCACAGTTATTATAATAAAATCTTTCAGAATAAATATTCGTTCTAAAACGACGTTCTTTCTTCTATAACGCCGACTTCTTTGGTCTTAATCACGCCTTTGCAGCTTTTAATTCTTTCATTTATGCAAATCCTATAAACTACATTTTGCCTATTTTTATTCTGAATTCGATACTGATAACCTTTATAAAGGCCTAAAGGTTTTATACTTTTAGTTTCAATAGTATCTAAAACATCCATATTGATTGACATAAGACGTGAAAATAACACCTAATAATGCAACTGAATTACAAATGGAATGAAACTAAAGATTTTCGACAGAAGCCTAAACTAAGACACGCCTTCAATCTAACGAAGACTAACTTATTCACAAAGAAACGAAACTACCCAGCTCTCCTTAATGACTCATCGTAACATCTCTTGAGAAACTGTGGGAAGGGGACTGTACTCTTCGATTTCACGGAAACAGAAAGAATTTTGAAAATCGCGGAAACAGAACTAATTCTTCCCTAGCATCCTTCATTCTTTTATCAGTAATTCCTAGATTTGCTACTCTTACACTCTTACCTCCCTCTTTCTTCCCTCTTCCATCTTCTACGCAAAGTGCCATTTCTTGAGACAAGGAATTTCTATTATGAAATCTGTTACATATATAGATGGATTACCCCCCTGGGGTCGACGTAGAGAACTTTGCGAAGCTACTGGCTAGGATCTGTACCTAGGCAGTCTCGGCCACGGGGGTATACAAATTATGAACCTAGTGGTTCTGGGGGCTCCGGAAAGGTCACTTATTGGCCGATTCGGGGTTAGGCATAACTTAGAACAGGAAGGTTCTAGTAGCCCGGGGGTAACTCCCTGGGTATGCTGGGTAATGACCCCCTGCGACAGGCTCGCCGGTGCGACTGGTGGGTAGCAAATGACGACCAGTGACGCCCCAAATTGGGTGCGTTGCGCCGAACTCTCCAAGGTTCCGGGAAAGGGGTTGAACCCCAGCCCCGGTTCTGCGGGGGGAAGGGCCTGTAGTGCGATTAAGTTCGCGGAACAGGGAATGCCAATAATATGTTATGTTATGTTATGTTATGTTATATAGATGGATAGATAAATTAAAGCAATAAAAATCCTTCGCGTAATTCATCTACGTATAGCTATGGCTATTAGCTGGGGCAATTAAAGAGGTACTTCCATTGTCTAAAGCATTATTTCGATATAACTGTTCATTAAAAGCATAAGTAAAACTAGATGGGCTCAGTCTTTCAACTAGCTTAGCTATTTATTTCTAAGCGCCATTACTTCTATATATTTTTAAGGCATTTGAGCCTACATTACCTTTGTAAGGAACACTACTGAGAGTTGTAGTGTTCCTCATTTCTTTTGCTTAACAAGGGCTATTCCCCACTCGTCATCACCGATTTCGCTCAAATTTATAGGCCATGCAGGCTAGAAATGAAAGTACCCGAAATGGGAACTCCAGATGGCCTACCGTTTAGAAAATAAAAATTCTGACGCTGCTCTCGCACCGTATAAGCTATTTATCAGATCTGATTTCTCTGTTCACATGTGCTAAAGGAACCTTCCTGACCTGACCTTTAAATGGCCCTTAACATGGAGTGACGACCAAATATCTAGAAACCGATCCACAGGGGCGCAAGCGCGCAGTGGTCAACCTCGGGCGACAGTGAACAAGGTCATGTTTAGGAGCAGAAGACAGGGCGTTCAGGCACCAGCTGGTCGCCAAAAAACTAGGAATACGTCAGACCCTTGAGTTGGCCAACGGAGGCGAACCCCCGAGGCTCGACGGTTCCGGCACTGTGAAGACAAGTTATGCACCCCAGGAGCAAAGTCTGTTTAAGTACAAGTCTTAGCCAGAACGCCGGGAGTTGCTTTAGGGGGAAATTAAACATTAGGGCGAAACGATATAAGAACGATGTGATAAAATAAAAGTTTCATAATCTTTTAGTAATGAGTGAAAGGATTAATGCAGATATGTCACTTGAGCTGAGTTGTCATAGGCGTACAATCGAAAATGCGTAAGATCAACACGACGTAGCAATGACACTGACTTGTGATAGACGTTACATAACGCGGCCAAAGATTATAACTAGCAAGCAGCACATAATCAGAAGAAAAAGAATATCATTTGAAAATCATTGCAATTTTTCAATGTAAGGAAACTGTAGAAATCCGCAATGCTCTCGGATTCGAAGATTCACCGAGCGTGTTTCCAGTGACACCACGAAGGCATACAGAAAGCAGAGAGAAACTAACTTATAACTCCCCCCTTTTAAACGACGACTGGGGATGAGGGGTCACAACCGCCAAATTCTGGTGGTTACAAATTATCGTTCACCAAATTTTGGGTGCCATCACGTTTGGATACCACTGTAGAATCTTTTGAGAACTTTTCGAAGCCAGGAAATCGAAGAAATCCGCAGTGACCTTGCTAGGATTCAGACTCTGGACCTCCTCAATACGCGTCGAACGTACTTCTAGTTACACTAAGAAGACATGCGGAAAGGAAGGAAAAAATACTTTATACATGAATTATTTTTTAGGATACTTGGATAGGTTCGATACCGGCAAAGACTCGAAACTGTTTCTCGAGCTGCTTTGTCGATTCGGTGAGAAGTTTATCGGTTGCAAGGTCAATAGATAGACAAGGTTATGCACTTTCAAGGTCAAATTCTCTTTCTGACATTCAAGACAGGGACATCGATCTGCTCAGTGACGTCACTTTACTTATAAAAGTGGTAGAAACCTTGCTTTTGAGCATGAAATCATGATGGATGATCTTGATCACGATGCACAAACCTTGTGGTACAGCAACCGTACTCGCGTAACGGTTCATTCAAAACATTCAGTGTCAGTCCAGTGTCATATTCCCGTCCGAAGGGCAAGAATAGGCATTGAGAAATAGGCGGACAGTAAGGAAAAAAACCTTTAAACTAAATCTGAAATATTCGATTGATTTATAATCGTAATTAACAGTCAAGCATTTTGACAAGAATTCTACCAAATTGTTTCAGTGGAGTATTTATATAAATTGGTCCTAATTCCATACAGTTTCATATTGCTATTCCAAGGGAATGAGGTCATGCAACTTTGTGCTTTCAGCAACACACAAACTCAAACTCAGTTTAAGTAACATGATTATGCTACTGAAATTTAAAAAGTAAACCATAAACATAATATAAAATTGCGTAAATTAAAATTTATTGCAACCTTTGCAAAAGTTATGGTACAACTATAATAACTATTTGAAATTACAACATTTTGCTTCCGACAGTAATTTTTCCAATCTAGAATTTGATTAATTTTTTTTATCTTAATTCAAATGAATCAATACGATATTATTCATGGTCTCTACGTGGTGTCATTGCAAATGCGGTCAAAAAGGGAAGAATGACGTTAATTACGAAGGAGACAGTAAACGGGTGCGTTAAAGGTTATAAGGGGAGATACAATGTAAAAGGAAGATGTTTTTAGGTCTCGTTTTTTCATATTATAATAGTTTATTGCTTGTAAATACAAAACCGAGGTAATTTAAGAATAAGCTTTTTAATAATATAGTGCACAAACATCAATATTAAAGTACTTTTAACTATTTTTACTAATAGTTTTAACAATTATCAACATCATTAGCGTAATTAATGTAAACCATTTGAAAACTAAAGAGTATTTGCACTATTGAATTATAGTTAAGAATAATGGGTCACCATTTTTCTGAAAATTATTGAAATAATTTAAAGATTAAATCCGATAGTATCTTAAGAAGGCTTTGAAGTCGAAAAAACGAAATATAATTCATTTTGACTCAACTTCCTTTTCTTTACAAATGACGAATATCTGTTTGCTGTTTGACGAATATCTGTTTGCTGTTTGACGAATATCTGTTTTTATAACTTGATCAAACAGTGCGATTAATGAACACTGTATATTACTGATTAATGAACATTGTATATTTAAGATTGTTTCTTTGATAGTTAATATCTTATTCCATATTTTGTTCCATTTATATATATTTCTATACGTATTATACACCGACAAGCCATTGCATTATGATCACCCTGTTAATAACATGTAGGACCACCAATAGCCCTCAAAACCGTCAGGACCCGGCGTGGCATTGACTCTATAAGGTGCTCATGCATAGTTAGCTACCCTAATTAGCTACAACTGGTACACAATCGTAGGGTTCCAAGTACAAAGTTTATGAATTTTCAAGTTATGTGACATTTGTATACACACAGATTACACAACAGAAATAATGATAAAATAGACTTTCTCTATTTTTAAAATAATAAAGCAATATGAGCAATTTGTTCTTAAAGTTTATTATATATATATATATTACACACACACACACATATATATATATATGTAATATATCACAAAATATGATAGCTGTTTTAAAAACTAATTGGCGGTCTCAAAATTAACATGCGAAATTTGGTGATCTCCCACTAAATTCATACGTTCTTCCAAATTCGTGATGGAAATGATAACTAAAAGTAAAACTGACCAGTCATGCTTTTGGACTCGTATTTGCATCTACGCAGTACAAATTCTGCTTCTCGAGAAACTACGTTCCTTTTTTCATGACTTCTGCCCTGCAAGCATGTCTGCCCCGCTTATGCTTCCCTGCCTGATTTGACGAAGCACTACGGTTGTGTACCAATTGGGTGAGCTCACCAACTGGTCCTGCAATTCCTGCACAATGCGAGGGGATACCTTGGCAACACGGATTGTTTTTCCAGGTGGGATCACAAATGCTCTAATCAATGTCAGGTGAATTTGGAGGTCAAGACATGTCTTGAAAGTCACTGGAATGTTTCTCGAACCACTCCCTGACGATTCGACCCGTATGACATGGTGCATTATCCTGTTGGCAAACACCATCCCCCGCCGAAAATACTGTTTTCATGAATGGGTGAACCTGGTCTGCAACGTTGTTCATGTAGCGCACAGACATCAGGGATTGTTCTATGGGGATTAAGGATCCTATTGAAACATTGCCCACAATATAATAGCCTGCCATTGGCTTGTCTCTTTAACTGTGCATTCGGGAGCCAGGGTTTCGTTTGGAAATCGACGTATTAGCACACGCCCGTCGATGTGATTGACCAGAAAACGTGATTCGTCGTACCATGCAACTTTCTTCTGTCCTTCTAATATCCATTACTGATGTTCTTGGCCCATTGCAGACGCAGCTGAAGATGACGTGCATCAGTGAAGGGACATGCTTCGGCCTCCGGCTGCGTAGGCCCATAGCAATGTACGCTGCACAGTGTGTTGAGAAACACTGTCTGGATCGTCACTGTAGTAGCTGGTGGTGATTTCTGCTGTTGTAAGTAAGCTCTTCGGTCACAGCGCACAATGCGTAGCAATCTCCGCTCTCCTCTGGAATCAACGCGCCGTCGACGACACACTGCTGGCCGGCGACTTGCTGGTCGTTTCACCATCCATGCACCACTTTCGATATGTGCTCACAACAATTGACCATCGAACAATTGCAAATCGAATCGAATCGAACTCTAATATTCTGCGAATATCGCGCACAGCGTGACGTGTCAGTATCAATGTCACATATTGCCATAAAGGACCTGGAAGGGGTAGATACGTAGGACCTGGAAGAGAGTACTAGTGAGTAGAGGCAAAGGGCGACATCACAAATAAGGAAGGGCTGGAGCGTATGAAAAAGCAAGTTAATAAGTGTAGTAAAATTAACTGGCAGTAGTTTAAAGTAAGAAAATCTCCTCATAGTGTAAAAGAATATAATGCAAAACAAGTATACAATGCATAGCCGCCTTATGTACCCCAACATTAGCCACGTACGCCCAGTAATTTTGTTCCTGGACGAGCCCATTGTTATAGATGGAGGGTGATCATAAAGTAATGGCTCTTCGGTGTATATATATAATTCAAGGATTTCATATTAACTGATACGTCTATAACCAAAACCTGCATCAGTAATGTATTCAGTATGATTAACTTCATTCTTAAGAATTTTCTGCAGTCTAGTTTGCGTGATATAAATTCATAAGTCCCGAGTCAAAAGCAATTAAACGTTTACATGGCATCAAGAAGTTAACCAAAAAGCAGGGACCCACAATGTATTTGTAATTTGGTAAAAGGTCCTTAGATGTGAAAAGGTTGAAAGCCATTTGAATTAAGACTATTTTCTCAGAACTCAGATACCTCACTTATATATAACACAGCATTCGAAATGCTAAACTCAAAATTTATACTACACATTCATCGACAACAAATATGTTTCTTTCTACTCCTATGCATTAAAAAAGGAGGCTATTTGCCTTACAGTTTATCGTTCAATAAGCTATTTTCATTGTACAAAATTGCATTCATTCAAAGAATGCAATTTCCTTTCTTATTTTCATCTGTATAAAACTGAACGCAGGGAAATTAGACGTTTAAATGGCCCCCCACATTTTCCCACGACTCCGAAGCGGTCAGTCTTCCCTTTTCTTACCGACCCCCGTGTTTAGAGTCGTTTGCAATTTATGACTTGACCGCATATGATCAACATTCATCTAGGTAATTGCATCAGTATATATAGCTCATTCTGAATTTCCAGTTCAGATGGATCAGCGGGAGGTTATGATATCTTTCAAACTGAATCTGTGTGTTGTGGATTAACAAATTGAGCTATTCGAAAGCAATAGATGGAGTTCTTAAGAATATGCGTGATTTATCTAATTAAAAAAAATCAATATTTCCTTAGAATGACGTTATATTATTTATTTCATATTTTGGAAAATTTTAAGGAAATTTTTATTAATAAACTCAACGATTTGAAAACGAAAAGTGACAACACTGTGCGGAGTAAAACATTTTATCTCCGGCGCACGAGACTGTCAATCGTAAATTCTAAAGATATGTCGTTTTTAAATATTTTGACATTTTGTCGTTGAATCGAATTTTACTATGTGCTGTAAGCCCCAAGAATGCGGTTCAACACACAAAACGTTAATAACAAAATGAAAATTATTAAATAAATAAATGAAATATGAAATGTTTCAGATTTTAAATTACGTCCAAAGGGGCGTTTTTTTAACATTTTGTGTGTTACCTTTATTTATTAAATAACATGTTCTTCGCACCTAAACCATAAAATTCAGTTAAAAAACAATATCGCAAAATAATTTTAAACTGAGTGTATCCTTAGAATTTCCTATATACAGTCACACGCATTGAAGATAAAAATGTTTTTTCTGTACAACGTTGCCATTGCTCCCTTTGAAATCCTTCAGTTTGTTAATCAAAAATTCGCTAAAGTTTTACAAAATATGAAATCGATAATAAAACAAATTCCAAATTTCAAATTTGGTCTTTCAGATGCCCATATTTGTAGCAGGATTACGTCATTCAAAATTCGATGGCTCTAGGTACCGCCGTTTTATCGCAATGCCAGAAACATACATACATTGATGCACATTCTTCATTATTTAATTTCTTTAAATATAGTACAGGGCTGCAATATTTAGTGGCAACAGTTTGAAAAGTGAACCGACATTTAATGTTTCCGACGCAAAATCGCAAAACGAAAACAATAGTCCTTCAGAGACAAAGCCCCTTTAGACTAAAAACGTTTTGTAAAGCAATCTTAGTAAGAAAACGGAGAAAAGACTTTAAAATATATAAAAATAAATTGTACGCGAACACTTAACATTCATCGGGAATTCTAAACGTATGCTGTTATGCTGCTTTGAAAATTTTATGATTTTGCTGTTGAATTGCATGTTTAATAAATGCGAAGAAAACAGTGCTCAGTAATAAAGCTAAAAAGTCTAACAAAACAAAAAAGGGGGTGAATGGGACAGCGGACTGGTAGACTGCGAGTTAAGCGACAGATTAAAAACCTTAGCAAACCGTTTTGGGAATGGTTAAAATCTGAAAACTTTCATACATATATGTTATTTTAACTAAACTAACATATTCCAGAAAAAACGGGAATATTTTAAAAAATCAATGAAATCGATAAGAAAGCATAACTGAAACGGCAACATTAACTGACGGTAATGAAAATAAAGTGAAATCTTATCTTAGAAATGTTCAAATAGTTTAATGGCCGTTATTCATTAGTACATCTATTTTTTTGTCATTAACTCGCAGTAACCAACTCACTAATTAGTGTTGTATTACAACAATTGATACTAATTGTGTATGTTGTTCGTCACTATTTAGTGCATCAGTTACTTTTTGTTGTAGTTTTGATTATTAACTAAATAACAGACCTTAATCGTACAATTAATAATAAAATTACTGTCTTTTAGGTTATTTTACCTATATGTATTGTTAGTCTATGGTTACCGTTAAGCATTTTTCTCGATCTTGATCAAGAAAATGATCAAGGAAAAAAATAAAAATTGCTGTCTTCTAGGTTATTTTACCTATATGTATTGTTAGTCTATGCTCTACCATTAAGCATTTTT
>KL822751.1:0-19571 GCA_000611955.2 Stegodyphus mimosarum
AACTGCAATTAACTACACATTAATCCATAATTCTAAACTAACCAAAAACCACTACATAACATTCTTATTACAATAATTCGCACGCATGACGCGTGTACCTACAGCAAACCAACATGTAGCGTTTTATGCCGTTCTGATTACATGAATGATACATGAGAAATCTAACTGCTTGTAACGTTTTGTTCAGAAACATTTTAGATTTTTTGGTTTATTCGTAAACATTTTGTACTATCTTCGGAAGAAAGTGATGTATTCATAAGCACTGGTTTCTTAGATTCTGTACATTAACTATTCTCTGTCTTCTATCCAAATAAAATAATATATTTTAAATAAAAACGACTGGAAACTGAGAATGTATTTTTCCAGTAAAATGACTACATTCTTGGGAAACATTCATTCTTTTTCTTTCCCGCTGCATCGCAATATGGGGGGCAGAACGTCATTTCATTGAAATGTTGCTTCAGAGTGGATGACTGATGATGCGTGTTTAGATAAGCCTCTTCATCCATCATCCGTATCTTAGGCTTCTTAAACAATATCTTTCCAGGCCTTAAAACTTCTTTAAAAGAATATCATTTCAAATTTCGAATTAAATTGAAGTGATGAAGATTTTTCCAAGAAAAATCAATAAATAAAATTAATTAAGAGTGATTTATTTCAAAAGTAACTTACTACAAGCTACAATTTTGCAGTGAGTGGTAAACAACAAGATTGTTGCTCGAGCATACAGCTAGACATAAAACTGCAGATTTGCTTGTATCGTTGCAATTTACATCACCTGTTATTTCGAATTTAGGTGTGTTCCTATATTTCATCTCTCTCAAATTTATTGCACTTTTTGCAATAGCAAACTATAACAAAGCATGTGAGAGCTGTGTTCTTTAGGTGAAGAATTGTTTCGTGCAGCACAGTGTAAAGGAAAATAGGATGCATTCCTTTCACACGTAGGAGAGATCGTGAAAGCCCTCTGGCAATCAGAGTATTCATCAGGATAGGAACACGCTTTCTCTACCAGTGTTCAGTGGTTTCACAACGCGGCTCCTAGTGAGTTTTCTGCATTGGAATTCGCTCAGGGTTTGCTGTTCAGGTTATTATAAATGCACATGTATTCACTGTCTTCCTTACTAAACAACTAAAGGCGAAAGAATGCTTGGAATCACTTATATTGATCAGTCAAAGATATACTATTCTACCGGCATCTAATACGAGCCGCAAAATCAATATCTACGGGCATTTTAAGATATTATTTTTACTTTGTAAACCCCTCTGGTCTATTCTAATGTAACAGATGATATACGTGTAGAAACCGCACAGGAGAAGGGTAAAAAGAAGCCTTTATTGTCTCTTTAAAATTCACAATGCTTCGACTTGACGCTAACACACTACGCCTCACTTACGGGGTAACTCAACGAACAAGAACTAAATTAAAAATTCAAAGATATTAACATGTAGTAGAATTACGCTACAGGGCTCAGAATATCATGTTTCCTAAAATAGCGTCGAGTATCTAGTGGCAGATGCTCCCGCTACAAAAGTACAGTTTTCGCCTACCCTCTCTTAACTTCCTTTCTAGAACTTAGTATTTAAACCTTTTCTCCTCAAGGTAGAATTTTCATTACTTCACGCGAGCTACCAAATTTAAATATTCTGGCATTGATAATTGGGGGAATGAAAGCTTATAGGAAAGAACGTAAAATTAAATAAAATTGGTCATTTAAAATAAATATAAATTCATACAACTTTAATAAAAAATTATAAATTTTATGCAGATCTATAATATTTCTGAAAAATTTATGTCGCAACCGAAGTATGAAAATTGATATTAAAATCTGAAAAAGTAATGTTTCCTTTCCTTTAATGTTTCCTTTTGTTTCCTGAGGCCACATATCACCAAAAGCCGTGTTTAATTAAATGCATAATACATGCGCTATGATCTGACAAATTTTGCTATTATTTACTACTTTCAATTTATCTTCCACGAGATTTCACAAGTAACTAAATCTCCGACCGCTAATTTACCCAAAAACATAACAACTTAGGTTTCAGATTTAATCATTATCATCAATTTAATCATCATAATAACTAATAATAATTTGTTTTTGATATCATGTAGAATTCAATAATGCATAAAGTTAAAGTCTTTTAGGAATGAAATATTTCCAGATGTTTAAGTGAAAGTACATCTCAGTCGTACAGGAAATTTTCCTCACCAATCCACTAATGTATCTTCAGCAACTAGTACACTAAATCTTACTTTCAGAATAACTTTTAGTCTTAATTTACATATCCAACAAAATTCAGATTCTTTATTTTAACATATGTTTATATACATTCTTACTCTTTCCTCTTTATACGCTTTCTCCTCATGCTGAAGTCACTGCATTGAACCATTTTCAACATTATTTTGATGCCATGAAAGAAATTCATTCGAACGGAAAAGAAAGAAGTTCATTCTACATTCAATTCAAATTCAGACAAAACTCTGTTATTTTGGTAGTGTGAATGTAAACGACCCGAAAATATGATAAAACGTGAAACTGGATGTGTGAAAGGCAGAGAAGGAACAAAATTGCCCCCCTAAAAAGAACTGCAGATGACTATTTTCATAGTTTTGCTTCTCTTTCTTCTCTCTTAAATTTACTTCACACACAAAAAAAAGCAATGGTACTTTTGAAGCATTTTTTTGTTCTTCTTTCGTTCGGCTTAAAACATCCAATATTCGCAGCTGCCGCCAAACATCCATCCCTCCCTTTCTAAAGTGACGGAAAATGAACATAAAGAAACCGCTATGTATGAAGGCAGTTTGCAGAGAATAATGGCTGCATGAAAGAGTTGTCAAAAAATTGTTCAAAACGAATAACAGTCACAAAATTTCTGACAAAAAATGTCATTTTTTATATACTAGAGACGTAGTAAACATTTCGACTTGGATTCACACATTTTTACGAAAAAGGGTACAAAAATTCCCTTACGGAGTTTATGTTAGGTTTTTGTATTGCAGACAAAAGAAAACAAATCCTCCGTCAAAAACAAGCCCGATGTTTTGTAATTCTATTCATAATAATGTCTGTGCTTGCCACTAAAACATTACAAAGCGGGAAGCGAAATATTTTTAGCAAGTCCTGCATGAAATAACCCTGAAACTATACTGTCCTCTCCTAAACGCTCGATATAGTAATAGTAATAAGCTTTAGTTAAAAATGAGTTTTACGTATATGTTCTCCAAAGATTGAAATAAAGAGTTCGGACTCACGAAAAATGGTTATTTGATTTCGCTTCGATTTTTATTCTTCTGTGTAGGAGAATTTTAAGAAGAAATGCCTAGTAAAAATGTGAGTTGCTATGACATTGTGTAATTGAAAATAAATTATAATTGTTAGATAGGAATATTGTCCAGTTTCTTCCTGTAAACTGAATCGAGAGTCATATCGGAGATTTTTTCTAACTTCGATTAATAGTGAAAAATATATGTATTGTTATCTAAAATACAAAAAATGGCCTTGTAAACGATAAATACTTGCTCATAAAACAAATTTGCTCATAAGAAATCTAAAATGTCTTTACCGTTCTGCTTAATAGCTGTAGCACTGATGTCCACCGCATAGATTCAAAGTGTGCTTGAGATCCAGGCAGATTGCCTCTGCATGAAGATGTCCATTGTTATTGGGTTTTTTTTTCTAATATTTTCACTTTCTGAATGTCGTTTCGTTTAGCCAGAATCTATACCCATTACTGCTCAATATTTAGATTTTCTAATATTGCAATTTTTCCCCTACAGCTCATTCTTATATCGTTCATGGCAGACATGATTTTACTTTGCAAGAAGGATTATGTGCCTTGTAGATCTTTGTGTTTTTCCTGAATCAATGGCCTGAATTCCTGGATTTCATGGCCTCAAATCTTCAGGGAATGTTAGTAAGTCCAGGCATTTATTAAAAAATGTGCGATTAGAAATGCCTTTGTTTGCTCGATCAGGCTGAGCATGTTGTTGTCAATACGTTTTCAGGCTTGGACTCTCCTAAAAGTGACAAGTTCTTTATGATATATGCTGCTTCTGCGTTGGTGAATGGAGTGACGTTTCATTTCTTGGAGTACGGATTTTATGCCGTATTGCATTCTTTTGCATGCTGTTGTTTTGTATTGTGTTTCGATGAGAAACCTCGTCTAGTATTCCACTAAAGACTGTTTTTTGTTCCTTTTATCTGGCTGGATGAAGTGGCGGATATTTTGACGAAAGCATCACTAGATCTGCAGACGTTTTGCCTGTATGAAATTTGTATAATGTCCCTTCTGTATGATATGTCTATTACAGTACTTTCTCTAGCTGCTAAATTTGGCGTCTTCTATTACGAATATTTTAATTTCCAGTCTAATGAATTATGATGGCGTTCTGCATCAATAGACCATGCTATTGTTTTGCGTTTTTCAACATGCAATACTTTCGTCCATTAGTTGACTCATGTAGATTTTTGGTTTCGTTTAACAGAATAAAATTTAAATAACATTTTATATTTTGTGAGTGCTGTTTTTCATGATGCTGAGCTAAGTGTTAATGCTATGTATCTGAATCTTTTTCATAAGCTTTTATTTCTACTTCTGGACTACTTAATTTGTTGCCTTTATTTTTCATGATATTGATACACTATATACAGGTAGGGAAAATTATTTCTGCTTTTGATATGCGTATGATCTGTTATTAAAAAATTTCGAAGGCTAATGATTATTTTCTAAATTTGAAAAGATATTATAGAGCAAAAACACTGTGTTAAATTGGTAATATATGCGCAAAATGTTTAATGAATACCGTACATTTTGCTCTTTAACTATTTGTGGTCTCATGGGATTTAAAAATTGCCAATAATAATTTTCTTTATGAAAATGCTATTTCATTAATATATGCAACATAAGGCGTATTAAATTACCATGTTCTAGTTATTCAAATTTCTATGATTTAAACTGTTTTTAGGAATGTAAGCTGTGAAGAAAATTTAGTGTGAATTCTAGATCCCGAACATTCGAAATTTAATCTTCAACCACCCCACGAATGCTTTTCAAATTTCGACACAATAAAACTGCCGCCCTAAGTACTGCATATTTTTCCTCCAGTACTGTGAAAATAATCCATTAAAATACACTTGTTTTCTTAGAAACTTTCTGTTAAATTACTTATTAGCAAAGAATGTCATTAAGAATAATATGATACAATTATAGATGTCAGGACGTCATACTAAATTGAAATTTTGAGTTAGATAAATTCAAAGTTAAACGGGAGTTTCTTTTAAAGAAACGCTGTATGGCCTTTGAAACATTTGCGAAATCAATATAAGAATACTATACTCTGTGCATAGCAGGCCTGAAAAACTGCTAAAGCTGTGCCTAATTTGTAAACTAAATGCCATAATTACGTTACATTTTGCTTTATTTCATAAACATAGTAATATCTGCAATGTCAATGAAATGTCCAAAACGATCAACATCAGCAAGCGAAATGTAAGTCAATATTTAAATGCGCGTTTAATTTTGGGGTTGGAAACATTGATTCCTATTTGTATAAAATATTTTCGGAATGAGTCACAAAGACCTTGTTTTCCAGAAATATGTATATTAAAGTATAGAAATATTTTACGTAATTTTGCACATATTAGACAGAATATGTTTAAGGTGTAAAAGTCTTATACTTTCAAATACTTTTTTATGTCACCTCTCGAGTAAACAGTATAGAAAATGTAATAATCATTGCTAATATAGTCGGCTTATATTATAAATAAGATTCCAATAATAAAATTAAGCATTCACCCTCTCCATTGCGTACAGCAAGTTTCCCAGATTGTAAGTATCTTACCAGTACTATCTGGGATACTTGCCAAAGAAATAAGGTCCCTTCGATCTCATTACTAGAAGAAGAAAAATAAAACAAAACGAAACCCCAAACACATACAATAGCAAGGATAACATATTTTTCAAAAACGATAAAATTTGTTTCATATGAGTAAACGTATGTATGAAGTGCTGAGAAATAACTCAAGACTAAATAAATATTCAATGAATGAATAATAGCAGCCAAGGAACAAATAAGAAGCTAAAGAAAACAATGCAAGTTTAAACCACAATAATAACATAATTTAAAATAAAAATAACATATCCAAATAAAGGTACGCTTAAAATGCAATTCTTTCTGCTCGCAATTTCTCGCAATAATATTTGTAAATTCTTGTTACAGTCACTTTTTCAATACACTTATGTTTTTCTTCAAAAACAGTTATGCCTAGTCCAATTTAAAAATACATTGTTTCACATTTATTGAGTCATCATAACAAAAGACCTATGTTTCCTTTTACTGAAACTATTGATATATTTTTAAATATTCAAGCAAGCCTAAGGAAAACCATTTCAGTAAACTATTGGAATATTTTGTTATTTATGATAAGCCATACGAATTCTAACAACTCTCAATTTTGAGTCTTTTAATTTTGAGCCTTGGGGAGAATACATAAGCTATCTCTACCCGTATAAGTACTCAAACAAAAGTTTTCCGCAGTGCTAGTAAAATGTATGATTTATGAAGTATCTTAAGTATATAACGATTGGAGTTTAGCTTACTACCTAACTCATTTCTTCTACCAACCACTCAGATATTTTTTTTCTTCTATGTGATCGAGTTATTATCATTTGCTTAACTAATTATGGGAACAAGAGATAGTACAAAATAATAAATTAACTTGAATTTTCCTGTATTAAACTGCATTGTATACATTTGAGTTGAACTTCAAAAAATAATTAAACACAAAATTTTTAAGTCACCTTGACTACACCTGAATCCTGAAATTTTAAAATTAACTGTCTGCAAAACCATAGACCCTACGTGAAGCTACTACAATAATTAGATAGAAAACTAAAGTATACTAGAGTTTAATATTTGTAAAAAATCTGATGTATACAACACATGACTTCCCTGTACGGAATATTAAATTATACACATCTTTTTTCGACACTCTGGCGCTAGGTTCATTTAACAGCGTTACATCACATTCCTTTTATTTAACTCAGTATGCTCAAAAATTATATCGCCTTATAAGGTATTTCCCCCACCTTCTTCGCATGCCTTCGTGGTGTAGTGGTCAGCACTCTGGGTGCGTATTCCAGAGACTCGTGGTTCGAGTCCCGGCGAGGGCTTTCATCTCTCCTGCTTTCAAAAAAAAAATAACTATGACTCTAAAAGTGGCGGCCGAACAAAAAGATGAAAAGGGTGAATGAAGATTCTCCACCACCAGGATTTGGCCATTGGGCCCCCTATTGCCCGCTCGTCATTTAAAAGGGAGAGAACATGAGGTATTTCTATCACTTTCTTCGCATGCGTCCGTGGTGTAGTGGTCAGAACGCTGGCCGCGTATTCCGGAACGCTGGCCGCGGTTCGAATCCCGGCGAGGGCATTGCTTATTTTCAAATCTACTGCATTAAAAAAAAAACTAATGACTCTAGAGCCTGAAAAATTATGTACAAAAATAAATCTAAAACGGTGTATAAAAGAAATTATACAAACAAGCAAGGAAAAAATAACAGCTTTTTTTTATAGACGGATAACGATATTTCTCATTCAGTTAACTCAGCTTTCACTTCGCGACAAGGCAAAAATTCATAAAAACTAAATCTACTTCGTCGATAGAGCGTACACCACAATAAAATAAATGCATTCTTTAAAATTCACTATATTTTTGTAACATAGCGACACTCTGGGGCTCGGTTTACTTGCCAGCGTTACATCTCATTCAAATTATAACACAAATTTTATTTAAACATATTGAATTGAATTAAATTTATCTCGTCGATTGAGCATAAACCACATTAGAATAAATGCACTCTTTAAAATTCACTGCAATTGTTTACCACAGCAACACTCTGGCGCTAAGTTCACTTAACGACGTTACAAATCATTTATTTTGTAACTCAGAATGAACAAAAAATATATTATCTGAAAAATTATCTAATCGTTGTCACATGTTCTATTGAAATCCTATAATAAATCTAAAACGATGCATAAAGAAGAAATTAAACAAACAAGAAAAAGGAACAGCTTTTCATAGACGATTCAGTATTTCTCATGCAATTAATTTAGTTTTCACTTCGCGACGAGGCAAAAATACACAAAAACTCAAAATATCTGTATAAAAAATTGCAAAGTAAATCTTAAACACTTATTTCCTCGAATAAACTCCAGAATTGATTAAGCATTATTTGATTCGCAATAATAAAAGGTGTTATCTTTATGTTGGGGAGCTTAGTTTCTCTAGATTGGCAACACATTCACTATTCTGCTAAGTTTCAAATGAAAACAAATATGGCTGCTATGGTGAAAATAATTATCCGCACTTAAACAACATTGTTCATAATACTACAAATCTTGCATGCAGATTTGCTAAAGGCATAAAAACCTTAAACAGAAGATAAGAACAACATAATTCAATAATTTTTAAAGCAAAAAAAATGCGCTATTTACCAACATATCAGAATAAAACTCAAAGCTCACCCAGCCGAGTAATAGAGTGTATATATATATACTTTTGGTGCAGCCGATTGTAACCAAAATAAAATGTCTAGGTGCCCATCTACATGCTATACAAAATAGCTGCACATCTACATCTATATCCGATATACAAAATTTCAACGCTCTGAGGCTACTCGTTTATGAGTTATATGCGATACATACATCTGTACCTACAGACGCCACGAAACAATTCTTTTCAGAATCAATTTAAATCAGTTTCATAATATTGCAAACAAAATAGGAGGCACACTTCTACATGTTATAGCAGTCCTATATACGAAATTTCAAAGTTCTGATGCTAATCGTTTTTGAGTTATGCGAGATATGCATACATACATACGTACATACGTATGTAAGCAAAGACGCCACGAAAAATCTCTTCACAATCGATTTTAAATTAGTTTCATAATGTTTGATGAAAAAGGTGTCCTTTATTGTGTCCTTATGTACAGAATGCAAGAACTGGATCCCCGTCCTGGGTCTGCCTTTCGGGGTGAGCGCGTCCAAGCTCCTAAGACCCTCTCATCGACGACGCAGACCCTACAGTCCCTGCCCGGCTCCATACAAAGCATTGGGACAAGCAGTCCCCGGCACTGGAACTATGAGGGCCAAATTCAGGACGACAAGGTCGGTGATCTCCGATCTAGCTCCACCACAGACAGAGGAACAGACATGACAGTACCAGTACGGTCCCTGCCAAACCTGAACCAACCTGAGAATAAACTCGGGCTCTAGTCCTGTGAAGACAACTTATATATCCCCGAGGTTGAGACTGTCTATGTACAGATCCTAGCCAGTACTTCCCAGGAATTCTCCTGAGTCAACCCCCGGGGGATGCCCTTATATACAGATGTCACTCAAAAACATCGTTAAATTTCATTCGATAGCGGTCGAAATGAATATTTTCGTTCAAATATGATACCACAAATTTTCCGCGATTCCATACTTCCTTTCTATTTTGTATGGAAAAAGTTAAAATATAGTGTGTGTTAGGCATCCAAGTGTAATCTGTTCAGAAACGTCCTTTCTAATGGGCAGACAAATGGTGAAAGCGACAACAGCCAAATCTCTCCTACAAGTAGCGCGAGTTACAATTCTCGTCCTCAGATTAAACTACGCCCCTTGTCATAGTATCTGCATAAAGGTCTGGAATCACGTGTACGTTACGAAACGAAGCATAAATGAAAGCATTATCGTAATCATTTAATATGAAATGTTACCAGTTCATGAACAAAGTAATGCTTTGCTAAATCTTTAACTAATAACCAATAAAACCATCTCTGCCTCTCTTACGTTGAAGATTTTGCATTGAACTGTTGCCGAATATGGACCTAAAGGGAATTAATGACAGGGTTTTAATATTTCACACGCTATTATTTAGCAACATTAAGTAAATCATATGGTATTTGAGGAACTTCCTTTACGTCGACTTGGCAAAATGTTTCTACAGATTGTTAGATAGAATTACATCTAGGTTATTGGTGGGCGGATAGCACTTTGTATGGCGTGGAATTGATTCTCATTACTTAGTCAGCTATCTTTTCTTGTCTGATGTCCTCTCCTGTTTTAAAACGAAAAATGAATTTTCATAGCTATTGTCTTTGAACATCTATTTTAGGCGCGATTTTGGTATAATTATTATGCTCATAATTATTAACCTGACGTATTATATCTCACTGTATTTGTGAAACATTATGTTATGACAACCTGTTACAAATAAATAAAATATGTTGCAATAAAATTATTTTTTTAAAATTTATAGCTTCTCTCTGCTAAACATGAATTTAGGATCGTTTCTGCATCTTCGGCATTCAAAATAATTTATACTGCGAGTGTGTTACGGAGCATAGATTTATAATTTCCAATAAATTGGAATTTATTGGAATATATTATATATATATATATATATGGAATATATATATATGGAATATATTATATATAAATATCTATTTACAATATTTTTTATATGTAAATAGATCTTCTATTTACATATAAAATCGCTAAACGCTCATTTTTTACTTCCGTGTACGAAGTAAAGGAAATATTGTAACCATAAAAAATCCCGGGTACCATATTTCAACGAAATTTTCTTTTTTACCGCTAACGAATTCAATTTAATCATGCTTTTGGGTGACATCTGTACGTAAGGATAGAATAAAGGGCTCCGTTTTCCCAAACGAATTATGAGACTGATTTAAAATGGATTCAGAAGAGATTCTTTTCATGGTGTCTCTACGTACGTACGTAGGTATGTATGTATCTCGCACAACTCAAAAACGAAAAGTCTCAGAATGTTGAAATTTCGTACGTAGGACTGCTATAACATGTAGATGTGCACCGCCTTTTTTGGTTGCAATCGGCCGCACCAAAAGTTCGTATGTATATATACATATCCACTCTGTTACTCGGCTTAGTGAGCTCAGTTCTTTTTATTCTTATGTGTTGGTAAACTGCGCATTTTGGTTTTGGAAAATGATCGAATTGCGTTGTCCTTATCTTCCTGTTAAGGTTTTTCATGCCTTTAGTAAATCTATATGCAATATTTTTAGAATTATTAGCAATTTAAAAGTTATTTAAGTGCGGATAAGACTAATGTTTTGTCCACAACAGCCATATTTGTTTACATTTGAAACTTAGCAGAATAGTGGATTTATTGTCAATCTAGAGAAATTAAGCTTCCCAACATAAATATAACGCCTTCTTTCATTATTGCAAATTAAATCATGCTTGATCCATTCCGGAATTTATTCGAAGAAAAAAGTGTTTTTAAGATATTTACTTCGTATACTTTATATTAGATATTATGAGTTTTTATGTATTTTTGCCTTGTCGCGAAGGGAGAACTGAAATAATTGAATAAGAAACAGTGCATTATCTGTGAAAAGCTGTTCTTTTTTCTTGTTTAATTTCTTTTATACATCGTTTTAGATTTATTATAGAATTTGAATAGAACATGTTGCGATTAGATAATTCTTCAGATAATATAATTTATGTGCATTCTGAGTTATAAATTAAATGAGATGTATGATCCTTAAGTGAACCTAGCGCCAGAGTGTTGCTGTGGTAAACAACTGTGGTGAATTTTAAAGAGTGCATTTATTCTATTGTAGTTTATACGCTATCGTCGAGATAAATTTAATTTAATTCATTATCTTAAAATAAAATGCAAGAAACAATGCGTATAATTTAATATTCCGTACGAGGAAGTCATGTGGTGTATACATCAGATTTTTTTTCTTTTTTGGAAATTTATTGGGCATATTTTAAAGTTTTGTACAAATTTCCTGATTTGTAAGAAAACAATTTAATACCACTTTTAAAAGCCTGCACAGATTTAGAATTCTGGGTTTGGATTTTTATTTTTTCCTGTCACGTTACTGGAAAACATTTTACTTTTTAGAATTCCAAATTTAGCTCTTTGAAATTTCCAGTCAGAGGAATGGTTACGCTGTTCTAGTTCTCTGCTGCAACTATAGTTAGTCCTAAGTGATATTATTCGTAAGAAATTGCCTTTTATAATACAATTCTTCACAACGATAAATGAAAATAATTAACGTTGGAATTTCAATTGCTAAACAGTTTGAAAAGACGCACGGTACAACACGTAAACTTCTCTATTCCTTCCCTTTATTTTTATTAAGTTCAAGTAACGTGAGTAAACTGCATAGATTATGATTTTCCAAGTACCTTTAAAATTATGTATTTATTTATTTTATCATGATAAGGAACACGAGATCTGTCTGCCTATATATAAGGAAAGGTTATCCTCATGGAGAAATCTGTGGAGGACTAAGTTTATAGACTATTATATATATGCTTTACTTCTGTGTGTCTTAGTGGTGTAAATGAAGCACTTACTACTAACATTCTGGAGATCAGGAGTTCGAAGAAAGTATGTAATGGAGAGAGAAGATAATCAGGAGAAGGTAATGTACATGTTTACTGTTCCTAAATAAACCTAATGTCTCTACAATGTAGGTCGAACTAAAATGTGATGGACAAAAATCCATCAGCACAAGGAGCAGCGATAGAATCCCCGGGTCACCAGTCGAGAACGAAATGTATTTTTCACCTCTTGACCTTAGATCTGTTATAGCTGGAAGCACGTGCAGTTGACAATCCGGAGGTCCAGTGTTTGAATTCCGTAGAAGCACTGCACACATTTCCTGCTCCTAAATAAAACTTATGACTGTAAAAAATGTAAAACCTTTATGCCAGTGCAGAATAAAGAGAAAAGCGTAGTGTCATTTTCTACTAGAACATTGTTATGAACGTATGTAAATATATATTAACTTCAGTAAAAATAGACAGATCTTGTACCATTTTCTCAAAAGCTCAATGCTTTAATTATCATAATAGACTGGAATAAAGAAAAGCTGTTAAACAAATTTAAAGCTTATTATGGAATATATTTGAATACCAACAAAGCGAGAGGCTTTTAGCAAGCGTGTGTAAAATTAATAGAATCCTCTGTTATGTTCTGAAAGACCACGTGAAAAACAGTTTTAATTAGCTAAAATACTAGAACAAAGAGATTTTCTTAGATGAGCCGATTTAAAATGTGCACTATTGTAATTTTAAATGTTAAACAAGCTGAGTACATGTCAAGGAAATTTGTTGTCTCACATAATGCACAGCAAAAATTAATGAATATTCAAAAATTCTTTTGCTTCATTTTACCGTCTGGTTAAAACTCTCTGAATGTTCCGAAATCATTTTACACGTTGTGATGAAAAATATATTTGTAAATAAAGTAATGTCATTATTTTACTGAGAACTTCTAATCTACAAACAGCGAGAACTGTAGGTATTGAAATTTGTCACTAGGTACCTGAACCGATTTCATCGATGTATGATTGTATGCCATTGTAATTGATTTCGCAGCCTCGGTATCCTATTTAGACTAAAACAATCCAATAATATCAAACAGTGAAATAACGTGAATTGAAATGGCATTTAATCAAATAGTCTAGCGCGCTTCTGCGTTTTGAAATGGCAAGCAGATTTAAACTTATGAATTAAATTTTTTTAAACTTTACTGATGATGATTTAACGGAAGTCAAAGAACAATTCTTAAAAATAGTTTCGTTGCTTTGATCAAAACTCATTTAATTGATCATCTTAAATCACAGCGCTTATGTAAGTATTTAGAAACGTCCAAACTCATTTTCTAGAACTTTGAAAATCAGCAAATGCCATTAAGGAAAAGCTAGCGAATGAATTTTTATTCTAAAACTTTGCGATTATTTGTTAGAAAAATCTGTTTCGTCGTCATTGTTAGCGCTATCTTCCTTCCGCCGGATCAGCTATTAGAGAGGCAGATTCTCGCATTTCCGCGTTCTTTTATAGCCTCCCAACATTTAAACCGTTTTAAGCAAATGGAATATCTGCGAGACTTTATGTGTGTGGTTTCCCAGCTGTATCTACTTCATAAAACTGCAGTGATCATTAAATCCTTAGGTAAAATCTTCAAATGTGTGCGACATAAATTTGCATAATTTGTGGCCTCTGGCGCTGAAGTGTGTAATGTGGCTCCATTAAGAAGGCGAGAACTCTTTTAAACTCAGTTAAAAAATCCATTTCCATTTCAGACATTCTCTTCCAAAAACTTTTATTTTGTTCTTTTTACAGCCTCAGGTAGCAGCATTCTTTCCACAGAAAAGGGTTTGAATAAGTGATGCCATTCATAACAAGAGCTCTTTATCTCATTATTTTAGGATTATGCCGCCCTCTACGTTCTAAAACAGAGTACATTTCCGTCCTGTGTACGAGATTGCATTTTCCGTCCTGTACCCTATGCTTTTGCATTCAAGTAATTTTCTGTATACTTTGAAGTCTTTTCTTGTTTAAGCACAATGCAGACAATGCTATTGTAGCTTTCATAAGTTAAACAGCATTTTAAATATTTGAATTTCCCTTCTAAAGGTTTAAATTTCCGCTTTGCTTTAACTCCCGTTTTCGGGTATTGGTTAAATTTTATTGCCTTTTTAAAGAAATATAAAATGTTCCACCAAATCGCAAAAGACATAAATATATGTATTGTTAATGTTTTCTTTATCTTCCTGTTTCGCTCACACTCAACATTCTACGTTTTTTATTCCTCCTTTCCAAAGAATATTCCTTTTGTTAAACATACTTCTAAGGACTTTTTTCAGGTTCTGTTCTTTGATCTTATTCGCATGGTTATAAGATTTCTTGGTAAATCTGAGAAAATGTTACGTTCTTATATAGGGCTGGAATTTAAAGCATTACGTCAGCTAACAAGTGTAAATTTTGATTTGTTTTATTCATTGCGTTGCATTCCATTTTGGTATATGTTATGGTCATTTTATTTTCTATAACGTTTTGTTTAAATTTACATTATGCTAGTTCTTTGCTTCATCGTTCACATTTTAAATTAACTTCTCTGTTTTTGCTGTTAAAACTATAAGCAATGTCTTAGACAAATATCGAGAAGAGTTATATTCCTTTATCAGTGCATAAGATATGTTTCATTGCGAAAGTGAATATTTGGTGCTTTTCACGGGTTTATCGAAAAGTTGCTTATTTATTGAAGTCATTCTGTATAATTATTTGCAGAACTGTACATAAATTTTATGTAAGTGTTCATAATATAAAATAAGAAATTAATTATATATGGATATTGAAATTTTTTTAATATTGTTAATTTCTGCTGTTGCAGAATAATTTTCCTACTGATTATGATCTTTCATGTATTTCCTACAGTAATGGGAAGTAGAAAGACTTGTGCAAACATGGCTTAAAGTATTGCGGATTCAGTTCTGATCCACTGTAATTAAACGAGAAAGGGAATAAAATGCCAAGCGTGTATTTTTATCTTTTCGATAACATATATAAATTTTTGGGCGAACGCTACACATATGTAACTTAGTACATAAAGTCGCTTTTATTTTCTTGGCACTTAAAATGCTCGCTTTACATTTGCATTCGGAACGCCTCGAATTGGCTAGCGATATGGCGCAAGAAACATATTGCCTTTATCTGATACAAAGTTCTACTTAAAGTCAATTATTTATATTTTTAATTTAAAGTATTTTCTTTTAATTTGAATAATTAGAAACTATTTGGAGACTATTACTATTCATTGTTTTAATATTGAGAAAAATAAAGTATTCAGAGAAATAACAGTCTATATAGGGTGATTTAGTTAAGTGTTTGCAGACTTCTGGAAAAAGCAAGCTGTAAATTCAAATCAGAATCATGTAACAATTGCAAGCAACTCCATCGATTGCCCATTGATGGATAGTCCATTACTATTGTTTTCCGTACCTCGATGTGTTCCGCAATTCTTTTCGTACCTTTCCTTCAGCTCCGCAGTTCCACCACTTCTGTTTCTTGTCACTCGTTTTCCATCTCATGGCATTTAATTGTCTGTTTATATCGTCCGTCTTATTTTCTGTGTTCGGCAATTTTCGGCAGTTCCTTTGCATGTGCCCTTATGCACCGCTGTTCTAGCACTTTATTGTAGGTTTCTTATCACTAATATACCGTTTCAAGGCATGCAGTTGTCTTGCGAAATCATCTAGGCGAGCAGTCATTTGATTCACTGGCTCTTGGACTTGCGCAGCTCTGATTGGGTGTGGGTCTCTGCGAGTTACTTGCTGGGATGCCTCAAATTTCAAGGCGTAAACCAGAGCACTTTTTAAGTCCTTCACATCAGCCATTCGCAATGCTTTATGTATTTCAGTATCCCGGATGCCGTCGATAAAGTATTGCAGGGACAGGATTTCCCTTGTTTCTCTCGGGCACTCTAAAAGGGCGAGATGGAACAGTCTTTCAACAGCAATGGCGAGCTACTGGAAAGCTTTGGTGGGCTTCTGTTGATGGAATTTTAATTCAAGCCTACTGTAATCTTTTAAACACTTCTCTCCAAAAAGCAGGTCACAGAAACGGCAAGATGGCAATTAGCTTGGGAATCCCATTCATTCGCATCCGCAACTATAGAAAATTGTGTCTTATACACATGCCAGGAGGTCTTCAAATCATATGTCGATAGCATCCGGGAGGAACAAGAAGGCACGGATAAAAATTTAAATCCATCAGAATTGCTTCCTGCTGTCGCTAGGTATTTCTTTAAAGTGTCAACCTCTTCGGCAACGGCAGCAGAAAACCTCTCTTCAATCTGTTGTTCCATTTGTTCTTGGACGGTAGAAACGCTTTCGCCAATTTCTTGCTCCACTGCAGAAACCCTTTCTTGAATTTTTTCAACTTCACTTCAACTGTGTCTCTTCTGCCTTCTATAGCGTCGAATTTATTTTCTATTACGCAGGTAATTTCTCTTTTTATTTCCTCCTGATCTGCTTCAATCTTTTCTTGAAGAGCTTTCATCGCCTCTTTAACGGATTCCTGGCCAGCTCTCATCTCTTCTTGGAATGCAGAAAAAGCAGCGACGAGCTGTCTCAATTGTTTTTCCATAGCTGTAGTGAATGGCATTCAACCCCACTCCTGACACTAAAAATTGTTGCATGCGTACGGCTTCGTAATGGATTGAATGCACAAGTTGTTAAAAAGTTATTGAAATTTATTCTTTTCAAAAGAAATAAATCAAAATACTGAAATATTACCTCAGCGATATTCGTACACAATATCACAACATCTCAAACGTTAAAGAGAACTCAATTCAAAAACAGAGAAACTAATTATGTCTCACAGCGAATTCGCTGCAATCAATCACAGCATTAAGTAAACAACAGTTCGCTCAAAACATATACAACTGAGATGAGGTGTTTTAATTCGGCTTCTATAACCTTTTTAATTATTCACCAGAATATTCTGGTAAAAGTAATTCTGGTAAAGATTTTTGTGGATGGCAACAACAATTACGAGATATTTATTTATCAAATATTAAATATGGATGCGCTCTTTTATTGTTACTTTTCCGACATAGCTTTTTCTTCAAAAATCGTCTGCACGGGAAAATAAAACAATTTTAATTACAATTCTAAATATATACGAAATCCGTAACAGTTCATTCATTAACCGGTCTGAGCAATTATTTCATTCAATAAACTATGCTCCTGTGCTACACCTGTTTTCTAACGGTTCTCTTATTTAGTTTCCATTCCGTTTACTGTACACTTGCTTTGAAATGTTAAGCACGCACTGTAAATTAGCAATTTTCAAAATAGTTCTTTAATTTGCAAGGCTGAAATCCGTTGCAAACGTAGATGGCAGTATGCAAATACCATATGCTACAGCCATTCACGGCCGACCGAATATATGCTAATTAAACAATCTCTGAAGCAGTCAGTATTATAAACATTTGGAGGAGGTTCATTTAAATGCAGATTCGAAGATTTTATAGTTTTCGTAAAATATGTTTTACGACAATCGTGTTTCTATGGCTGAAAAACACGAATCGAAGACAGTGAGGCTGGTGGGCTCTCGGACGTACTCAAGCAGTGCATTCTATATTAGATGTCGCTCTTTTCTTTAATTTCTCGAATGTGGAACAAATTACAAACAAGTCAAATATAGGATATAAGAGACACGTTCCCCATGGAAGGTTGCCACCACTTCTGAAGATCGGTATATTGTTATAGCAGCCAATCAGAATTTGCAGATTGATCTTATATGGTATTTTGCTTTATTCTCGCACCTTCTACTGATTTTATATGTACTCATATATTTTTGTTTGCATGGATTCAAATGTTATCCTCCAGTAGTGTGCATCAAAAGCTTCCCGTGAAGGAATCGTACACCCGAGTACATATGTTTGTACTCGGGTGTACGATTTTTCAGTTTCACTAGCAATTTAGTGAATTAGGCTGCTAGTGAAACCAAGTGTTTCAGTTTCACTAGCAGCCTAATCCATAGGGATAAGATTATTATGGTGCCGTCAATATTTCAAATGAACTTCTTCGGATTGCTGCAATGTCCTGTTCACGGACGAGACTAGATTTACCATAGAAAGAGATGGTTAACATGCAAATCTCTGATGAGTACGAAGCACACGGAATCAGGTCCAGAACGTCAGCGGACATCACATTCAAATGTGGTAGCATGATGGTTTAGATAGAATTTCAATGGGATAGCACACTCACCTACACATCTTTAAACGATTGAGTGTTTCTGCGCGATATGACGAAGAAGACGTAAACCCTGTTGTGAAACTCTATGCTTAGAAGTGTCCTGGTTTTATTCTTGTGAAAATAATGCCTGTTTTCATCGAGTAACATTGTTAACAGGTACTTGAAAAGTGAAGACATTTAACGTATGGAGTGGCCGTCGTCATCCTCTGAGCTTAATCCTTTGAAATCACTGGGATTCCCTCGGACATGCTGTATTTTCCCGTTTACCTCCGAGTCAGTTTCAGAATTTATGGAATGTTTCTAAAGGAGGAATTGCTGTTGCTAGCAAATGCAATATCATTATACTATACTCAGACCTTTCTGAGGTGTATGGCAAAAGGAATGCAAATAATAATAGTTACACAATTCAATCTATGCCTAGACGTTTTATATTACAAAATTGGAGTGTATATATTCGTTTTCATTATTTTCTCAGCTAGCATTATTGCACAAATGAAGTATATAATATGCCAAAACACGCGTGTGATATATTAACCTCGCTCGGGCGAACCAGCGACTCCAGACGATTTCGGATATAATTGAGATGACTTCGAGATAGTCGAGACGGCTATAACTGAGACGATTTCAGTACAGACGATTTTGGCAACTCGAGATGATTTATCGAATGCTAACTAAGCTAGATTTGGCTAAACGCAATCCGAGCTTGGTCGACGAAAATACTTAAATAAGAATATCATATCTCACATCGTAAGTAAGCAAATAGAGTTCCAATACGTCGTAGCGCCGGTCTAGCGCACGTTGAGTGGACGCAGCAAACTTCCAGGGCGCCGTAGCGGTGCCGCTCGAGTGCAAAGCAAAGGGTTAACATGGTATTTAAGTTACGGACAATTTTCTGGCCTACATTCCTAATTAAACTTTTGTTGTGTAGCAAATTTTCATGTAACACTTAATTATTTAAGTTTGACTTAAGATTAATT
>KK121973.1:0-14184 GCA_000611955.2 Stegodyphus mimosarum
GATTACGATTACAGCGGCGATGACGATACACTGCGCGCAGTGAGAATTCCATATTCTCACAGTTACAACAGAGATAAAATGAAAATATTGGAAGACCTTATGGCGCTTTTATTTATGCACGCCATTTTTGGTTGTGTGTGTTGTTGCTGCAGGTAAGGCGATGATAGCTTGGCTCGGTGATATTTAACATTTTTATTTAATGCTAGAAAGAATATATATTTCAAGACAAGTTCACACATACACAGTCGTATCGTATTCAGTTCACGCAATGAGCATTTTTACAAGTAACAAGTCCACGCGGCAAGAATATCGGAATCGTAATTCAGCTACGAAGACATCACGAAAATGGAAGAGAGGTGAGCGTATGCTCCTCCGACGGCAGCCAGGAACAGAGTAGTCAGTCCGAATTTTCTTCTAGTGGAGAAGAGGGAGAAAGCTGGTAGCGCCCTCTCTCGGGTAAGTGGACGATTAACAACAACAATAATAATAATAAAGTTCTCCACAACCTTTTGCAGGATCCGGCACAGCAGGCACCATCTCAAGACATGGTCCAACAACAACGACCGCCAGAGTCAGCCACAAGTAAAGATATGAACATGAAAAGGAACCCCCCCCCGTGGAACACCGGAGATAACAAAAAAAAGGAAGATATTCCCTCGATCAGAAAAGAAAGGGCACGACCGGTTCCAACAGGAGGAAGAGGGAAATTCTAACAGTACGAAGAAGACGAGAAGAAATGGTCGCAGTTAAGGCACCTGTGAGAAAAAAAAGAGTGAACCCTCAGAAAGGAGTTTACGACGCAGCAAGTGTCCAAGAATTAACCAGGGAAAGCCAGCTGCAGACCCAAGGCAAAAAACGTTCGAACAGCAAACCGCGAAAACTCAACAACAACGGACGAGAAATGTCCCGACGCGCCCAAGGACAGCACCTATCAAGGGACCCATAAATCAACCAACGGAGAGGAAGAAGTTTTTCAAGAAGCATCAAGCATGCCCGAAAAGGAAACGGACTGAGGGTCGGACCCGGACAAGGCGTAGGATCAATCAAACCATGGTCTTTGCTACCTTCCAGGAGTGGGCGGCTAAACGAATACTTGAATATCAAAAAGATAAGTAAAACTTTATGTTACTTTGAAACATAAAGTTTCAAAGTTAATTTTTATTCTTACTGCAAGTGGCAGAATTTAAGAAAACGTTTTACCTCATGTAACTTCTACCTTTATCGCCAAAAAGGCGAGAAATGAGGTTTACGTATTTTTTACTATGTTTTCAACTACTCGCGAGTAATCTAATATTATTGTATAACAGCAAAGTGTAAATACTTCAGTATTGTAAAAGATATTGTAACTGTATAAGAAAAGTACCTTAAGAACATTTTAAAAATATTGTATAAAGCTTTATTTAAAAGATTCTGTTAAGTAAAGGCATTTTAGTCTAAAGGACTTGTGAAATGTACTTGTTAAATGTTAAAAGAAACAGCAGTTGCTTTCAGTAGGAGAAAGTTAACTGCATGTTTCCAAATGTGTAGAATTAATGGCATGTTAATGTGTTCTTATATACGTGTGAACTGTACCGCTAAAATTTGAAAACGTTTAAAATCGCTGAGGTAAAAGAATGTAACTGCATAAATTCAACTTAACGCATGGTGAGTATGTGCTAAATTTGAATGAATTAATGTAGTTAGGCTCTCTGACGCTACACTGCAGAGTTAGCCACTTATTTCAAAATAGTACCTCAGGGTTCAGAGATGAATGTAAGGTGTGTTCTGAGTTCTTGTTTCGTTGAATTTTAACAGGTTAGTGTTTTCATTGTATGCGGTAGTGTTGAACACTTGTACATAGACACGCCCGTGTTTGATGTTTCTCTTTTTACAATACAAGTCAGAGATCATGGGGAGATACTTAAATAATGGTATGAATGAAATAAGAATGGAGATTTAAAAGAAAAAATATACGTGTTCATGTTACTCGCCATGTAAATTACTTGACAAATTGATTAAACTAGTTTTCCTTCCAGATCTCTGGAAGGAACCTATAAGAGTCAAGAAAATTCTGCTCTTTAGGTAATGTAACAGATGAAGAATAATTGTCTCTGGAAAAAAATTGTAAAACTCCATTTTACATAATTTCTAGGTTAGATAGTTTTAGTGAGGCGGTTCTGTGAAAGATTGATGTCGCGTTAGACCTAGAATTTAGAATTAAAAGTTTTGAACAGGGTCGTTTAGACTTTAGTTTCAAACTTATTAACTCTGGCGGGAAGTATGTAAGGATCTTAAGTTTAACTAACATTTATTTTATTTTAAAACTTTACTATCATCTCTTATTTTCCACTTCCGGCCAGAATTAATGAGTGAATATGTTTATGCAAATTATACTTGCTAACGCTTAAATATTTAAGTTGTGGCTTTTTGCCAAGAGAGTAGAAGGAAGGCGGGAGAGCCCTCTTGCTACGAGTCTTCACGCGAACTTGCCATCACTTACTGTCCGCCTTTAAGGCCAGAGGTTTAACCCTCTTGAAAGTTAAAGACATATTTTAGTTTTCAGCAGTTTGCGTACTACAGACGCAGTAATTTAAAAGGCTAGTCTTAGTGCTAGTCATCTGTGTACAATATTACAAGTTAGCTCTTATTTTAGTTAGTTAGTAGTCTTATATTCTTTTACGTTCAGACCACAAGTGGTTGGTCTTTGTATCCCGAAGTACGGAAACGTTTGTAAAATCGATAAGCAAATAAAGGGTAATTCTAATCCTTTTTATCTTTGTTGTATCTTCTATACACGCATGAACAGAGCTTTTAGTAAGCTATCTGTTCCTACTCAGGACTCCAGCAAATAATAATAATGATAATAGCAAAGTACTTAAGGGTAATCTGTCTAAGGGAGAGGATGCCTTCGTGGAATACTTTCTAAGGAAAACTGTTTTGGATTCTCTTTACATATAAGGAAATACATGAACTTCCACGCTGTCAGTTCTTTCACTGACACTTGAACCCGGGTCGAAAGGTCGCTATCCAGCGACTTTAGTTCTCGACAACTATCCATCCATACATGCTTTAGAATAAATTATTTAAAACTTTTTATAACTTCTAATTTGAACTTTTTTAAATCTTTTAAACTTATTCTTTGGCTAAGTATTGCCTTTTGTATTTAATTATTAATGTTTTGAGCAGAAAAATTGTCTAAAATAAATAATTTTTAGTCTCTTAAGTGAATAAATGCAATGTTTCTGAAGAAAAAATCAGACAGATTTTAAATCTGTATCATGACTGGAACGTCTTCATTAACCAATCAAATTTATTCTGAATTCTATGCTGCTGACTGGGAATCATTCTCGAATAAAAGCCTCTCATGAAAAGATTTAATTACAGAGAACCGCGTTAAGGTGCCTGCCATGAGCATATTGTATTAAAATGCCATTCCTGAAACATAATTTAATAATCCAAATAATGAAATCTGAAGCATGCGTAATATAGAATGAACTTCAAAACTTTTGTTACAAAGATTGTTTTACATCAAATTACATAAGATAAATTCTTTAGACATCTGATGACCACCTTTCCGCTTCACATTTTAGTTTAAAAAAAGAGCAGTGAGAGAATAGCATGCTTATTCAAGATGAAAGCACTAAGCTATGCAAGTTTGCGGTTTCTTTTTCAAAGCTTTTTCCGAAGAAGAATTAGTTCCACTTCGGAGATTTTATTCTTATCTAATATAGGACTTCACTCAACTCTTTTCTCTTTCTTTTCTATCTATTTGAAAATTTCCCTTCAAATAAGCAAGGAGAAAATATTAATATGAAAGACGACAAAATTCAATCGATTCTTCGTTTTGAGCTACTTAAAGTAATCGTTCTATTTTGCTAATAAACTTTATTTCAGAAAATATTTTAGAACTAAATAATTATATTTAACGGCTAACTAATTTCTAAAAAGTAAATTATTCAGCTCATTTGCAGCAAACGGCATAAAAGGTCGTGTAATTCTTTTAATTCTTATGTGGCAGAATCATTTGCGCATATGTCAAAGTTAATGAATATAGGATAAAAGCTATTTACATTCCATGCTGCCGTCATGTCTTTGATAACGTCGCATCATACCTAAATATGTACACTCTTAGACAAAAAAAATGACGCACCATGACGCACCCAGAAGATATAAAGCAAATTGGACACAAATTGATATGCATACAGATTTCGACGGAAAATGCAAAATTTTACATTTTGGCTGCCAATGAATGAGCGGTTGTCGCTACAGCGATCTGATCTGCGCAACTGGCTGGATATTTAGATTATTATAGTATTGTTACGAAAAATTCGGCGGTTGCGCCTGTATGTAAGCTTTTCGGCATAGCACTAGGGTTGCCATAAAATAGTGTATGGTAGGGTTGCCAGATTGGCGACTTTATCGCCCATTTGGCGACCAAATCGGCGATATCCCATGGTCCAATCGGGAAGCTTCTAGAATAATTTCCTGTCGAGATATTTCTCGAAACGTGTCGAACTTAAAGAAAAACTATATAAACCCTTGCGTTTCTGAGTTGAGTTAGTTGTTGCGAGTTGCGAAGAGATTGTGAAGTAGTGTGAGCGTTGTGCTTACTGTGAGTGCTAAGCTACCCGAGAGTTCTGTGAACGGAAAGCAATCGAGTAGTGCTTTGCCGTGAAGCTATCTTTACAGTATAGCTTGACAGTGGATTGGTGATTGTTCCACGGTGTTTAGTTACAGCCTGAAGCTGTGTTGCTGATTGTTTCAGCGTATTTATTGTAGATTTTCGACGCTTTTAAAGGTGATTTTGGAACTGTGCTGTAAATAGTGATTCCTGTAAATAAATTGTGCTTTTTATTGTTCTGCATCGTGTTTTCATCGGATACTCTCAAATCCACGAACCCGTATAAACGCAACAACTGGTGTCAGAAGTGGGGTTTGAGAGTGAATGCCAGTCACCCGTCTACAGGAGAAAATGAAGGCGGAGGAAATGAAAGCTTTGATGGACATGTTAGCAGATCTGAAAGCCGACATGTTAGCAGCTCTGAAACCCCGAACAAGAAAAGATGGACTCCAGACAAGAAAAGATGGACGCCAGACAAGAAAAGATGGACGCCAGACAAGAAGAGATCAAACAAGAGATAAAAGCTGGCTATGAAGAGATGATAGCCGAGATGAAGGCCGAGCGCGAAAAGAGGAAAGTCGGCCGAGAAAAGGTACGAGAGCAACTCCAACAGACGAAAGAGGAGCTTGCAAAAGAAACTGGAGCCATAAAAGAAGATGCGGAAATCAAAGTGGCATCTGAAGAGTCAGAGGATGAAGAAACGGAGGAAGTAGCTGGTGGAGTGTTTGAGAAAGATCAAGAAATGGTGAATGAAACATCTAACGGGGTCAAAGGAAAAGAAGGAAAGCATGAAGAAATAAAAGACGGGAAGGAAACTTTTGATTCTCAAGTGCCTGAAGTAGAGACAGAAGAAAGTGAAAATGCGACTATCAAGATCATAGAAACTGATAATGTAGCTACGAAGTCGCAGTTAACAAGCATTGAACGATCTGATGAGATGTGTTCACATGTTCATATCACATGTTTATGTGATGCTGAGATGGAAGAAGCTGATGTACAATTTACGCGGAGTGCTCAAGCATTGCAAGAAAATTTACCCACTTCGCAATCCATGTGCGTGTCTCATAGTGCAGATTGTGCAGACAAGGACTTGATTCTAAACCTGGATACTTCTGCTTGTAAAGGATCGGATTCTATTCATGGTCCTGGTGTAAACATCGGAACTCGCTCTCAGGAAATAGAGGTGAATAAGCATGTACCTCCTGCTGTGAGTATCGAGGTGAACTGTACACACGGTGCGAATAAACTACAGAGTGGTGAACGAACTGTTTCAAAAGCAAGGAGAAAATATTAATATGAAAGACGACAAAATTCAATCGATTCTTCGTTTTGAGCTACTTAAAGTAATCGTTCTATTTTGCTAATAAACTTTATTTCAGAAAATATTTTAGAACTAAATAATTATATTTAACGGCTAACTAATTTCTAAAAAGTAAATTATTCAGCTCATTTGCAGCAAACGGCATAAAAGGTCGTGTAATTCTTTTAATTCTTATGTGGCAGAATCATTTGCGCATATGTCAAAGTTAATGAATATAGGATAAAAGCTATTTACATTCCATGCTGCCGTCATGTCTTTGATAACGTCGCATCATACCTAAATATGTACACTCTTAGACAAAAAAAATGACGCACCATGACGCACCCAGAAGATATAAAGCAAATTGGACACAAATTGATATGCATACAGATTTCGACGGAAAATGCAAAATTTTACATTTTGGCTGCCAATGAATGAGCGGTTGTCGCTACAGCGATCTGATCTGCGCAACTGGCTGGATATTTAGATTATTATAGTATTGTTACGAAAAATTCGGCGGTTGCGCCTGTATGTAAGCTTTTCGGCATAGCACTAGGGTTGCCATAAAATAGTGTATGGTAGGGTTGCCAGATTGGCGACTTTATCGCCCATTTGGCGACCAAATCGGCGATATCCCATGGTCCAATCGGGAAGCTTCTAGAATAATTTCCTGTCGAGATATTTCTCGAAACGTGTCGAACTTAAAGAAAAACTATATAAACCCTTGCGTTTCTGAGTTGAGTTAGTTGTTGCGAGTTGCGAAGAGATTGTGAAGTAGTGTGAGCGTTGTGCTTACTGTGAGTGCTAAGCTACCCGAGAGTTCTGTGAACGGAAAGCAATCGAGTAGTGCTTTGCCGTGAAGCTATCTTTACAGTATAGCTTGACAGTGGATTGGTGATTGTTCCACGGTGTTTATTATAAGTTTAGTGTTGCCGTGAAGTTACCTGTACAGTTACAGACTGAAGCTGTGTTGCTGACTGTTTCAGCGTATTTATTGTAGACTTTCGACGCTTTTAAAGGAAATTTTGGAACTGTGTTGTAAATAGTGATTCCTGTAAATAAATTGTGCTTTTTATTGTTCTGCATCGTGTTTTCATCGGATACTCTCAAATCTACGAACCCGTGAAAACGCAACAGTATTAATATCTAAATACATTATAATATATATTTAGATATTAGAGGAGAAATTACGATTGCAGGTCATAAATTCTTCACGAATTTCATGCCGAGTATTCTAGTAGACAGTAACTGTGCCTCGCATACAGGTGTGCGAACGATATGCGCAGATGTCAGAATTTGAGAGAGGTCGAGTAGTTGGGCTTAAAGAAGCCGGTTAGCCTTATTTGAGAATAGCTCGACATTTAAGCAAGTGCGATTGCACTATTAGACGATGTTGGCAGGAATGGGTGAACCATGGCCGCACACAGCATCAAGAAGTAAGCGATAGGCCTAAAGAAACGACAGAACGTGAAGACCGAGCAATCACCAGAGCGGCACTCACAGCCCCAGGTGCATCCTTATCATCGATTGTACGTGAAACTAGTGCTTCAGTGACCGCAAGGACCATTCATAGACGGCTCACAGAAGGGGGGCTGAGGTCACGGGGCCCCTTGCGCCGATTACCATTGACCTCTGTATAATGTCAAGTCCGTTTGCAGTGGTGTCGGTCTCATTCAACCTGGAATGTCACTGACTGGAGTAGAATCGTCTTCAGTGATGAGTCCCGCTTTGAACTGATCCCCTAAGCCCAGCGAAGGGGAGTCTGGAGACGCCCCAGACAGCGGTGTGATACCAACCTGACTGTCTTCCGGCAGACAGGCCGACAACCGGAAGTGATGGTCTGGGGTGCCATTTCATTTCATAGTACGATCCCTTTGGTTGTCATCCGTCGCAACCTTACGGCACAGCGGTACGTCGACAAAGTTCTAAGGCAGTTGTGTTGCCCTTCATGTCCCGCCACCCTGGGCTTACATTTCAACAGGATAATTCCGGCCCCCACACTGCATATGTTTCTACTGCTTGCCTTAGTGCTTGCCGAACATTACGTTGGACAGCAAGGTCGCCAGATCTCACTTCCATTGAGCACGTTTGGAGCATTATGGGCAGGACCCTCTAACCAGCTCGGGATGTTGACGATCTAAGGCGATAGTTGGGCAGAATTTGGCACGATATCCCTCAGGAGAACATCTGCAACCTCTATCAATCGTTGCCAAGCCGAATAACTTCTTGCATAAAGACCAGAGGTGGACAAACGCGTTACTGAATTTTTCACTTTGTAAAGCTCTGTCACTTCAATAAATCATTCAATTTTTCTCAAATTGTAATCATTTGTTTTTTCTGTAGATGTACATCACTTCTACCGATTTTCGTCCCATTCGGATGACTCCTTCTTGGTGCGTCATTTTTTTGTCTAAGAGTGTATGTCCAGAAGAGAAAGTTAGGAGAAATACTAGATGTAATGGTCGCCAAAGGTATTCTACTAACAGTATGTAATTCTTCTATTACATTAATAATAATAATAAAGTAATGCAAGTAATGTAATTCTTCTATTACATTTAATAACTGCTTTTGTTCCTAGCTTATGAGATGGCTCATCAGGCTTCCATGTTACAGTTTGTGTAAAGAAGTTGACATTGTGCCAAAATACAGGCTTATTACAATCTACTTCTTGGAATTCATTTATTTGAAAAAATGAGAGATTTAAACGACACGTCATGCTAACATGTGAGCCAGGAGTGTTTGTTATAATGAGTAAGAAGTTATTTGAAGTGAGCATTGCCACGTTACCTTTGGAGTATCGAAAGTTCAGATTGTATGGAAATTTCAAAGTAATAAGCTGCAATCTCTTTGTAGAGCTATTAACGTCTGTAAAAGAGATGAGTCCATTCGACAAATTTAGATAGAGACAAATTATCATCCACTACATTTTAATCGAGCACCAGTGTAGAGCTAAGACATTTTTCGAAGCTAGAGAATGCGATAAGTCAGTAATGGCCCCACCGGAATTGATTTTTTGACCTTCCGATGCTAGCTTGGCGTGCTTTTAGTTACATCATGAAGGCACGAGGCGAGGAAGGAGAAAATTCCTTATAATATTAATAATCAGTCAGGAAGAAAAAATAAAAAATGATGGTTATGAAGGGAAATAACGAAATGTAAGGATAGTTGATAGCTTAAAAGATCTAGATTTTCATGCATAGAAGTTGCCTGAAAAAAAGCGTACCTCATTCAGTAATCAATTAAAATAAATATTCGATCAATTGAAGGTGCGTGTAAGCAGGAGAATATAATAATAATAATAATAATATAAAAACGTCTGAAACGGTTCAGATTTTAACGATCACCCAAAGAATTATTAAGGTTTTTTACGCTTTCCGTCTCTAGTCCGCTGTTGCACACACTCCTGCTAGTCCATTTCTTTTTGCCTTTTTAACTTTATTATTAAGCAACGTTTTCTTCTCACCTACGCCATATACAGTTCAATAAAAAAAATGTAAAAAAATTTAAAAGCACCATCATAATATGTGTAGAAATTCCGATGAAGTACGTATCAAAGCTGGCACACATTTTTAAAATATTTTTTCACTCCTTTCGTAGTTCATCATATCAATATTCAGTTCGCTTAGCAAGATATTTAAAATATACTTTTTGTCATTTTATTATTAACGTTTTGCTGGTTAACTTCATTTATTAAATAGCACATTCTTCGCACTTACGCCACATAAAATCCAATTTAACACCAAAATCACAAAACATAAAAAGAGCTTATCTTTAGAATTTCTAATACACAAGCTTGCGTGCTGGAGATAGATTTTTTTTCGTACAGTGTTGCCATTGCTTGCTTTGAAATCATTGAATTTGTTAATCAAAAATTCATTAACATTTTATAAAATTTGAAATATAAAATCCGAAATTTAAAATTCGGACCTCCATGTTTGGGTGGAGGACTACGTTATTCAGAATTTGATGTTTTAGGTACCATGACAATGCGAGGTACATAAACACATACATTCAAATTCATCATTATTTAAAACCGTTAAAAATAATAGAAGGTTATAATACTTGGTGGAAACAATTTGAAAAATGATATAGCTGTTTATATTGAACTACGCAAAATCCCGCTTCGAGACTAATAGCAAATTCGACCTAACACTCTTTTGGACCAAAAATTTCTTGAAGAACAAATTAACATTCGGGATACATTTGTATGATATTATCTTTAAGTTATGGAAGAAATTTGGAACCCTAAAATTGTGTTAAGCGTGAAGCAGTTAAATTGTAAACAAAAGCTGAAGGGACATCTTTAGAAAGATTTATGATCCCAAATCAAATCTGCCAACACTCAGTAGAAATTTAAAATGGCGGAAATTTTCAGTGATCTTTTCGGGGATACCGCGTACAACAAATTCAATTTGCCAGCTGTTCCTAATTCGTTAAAAATTGAAAATCTTCACTAAATTGTGATATGTATTGTATTGCACAATTATTAGCAGATAAATATCAGATAATAATTACACTAAAACTTACTATCAGATAATACTACTTAACTATAATGTACTTAATTATCAGATAATATACTATAATAAGCTAAAGCTATTAGTAGATGGTTATTCTAAAAGGCGTGAGTTAGGATTTGCTTAAATTTAGAAGAATGGTGATCCAAAACAATCCAAAATAAATTTGCTTCTGTAGACGGGCAATTAAAAAGAATGTTAGACAATTAAAAAAGAATGTAATTTCGAAATTATGCAAACTGACTGAGTTTGGGAAAATTACAAAAGGATAGTGCAAAATAGTAAAGAATCAGAGGGAAATGCTTATATGACCTTTAAAAAAATAATCTTTTAATATTCTATTAGTATCTGCATATTCTATAAGTACCTACTGTCAAGACGACCATAATTTATTTAATATTCAAATTGTTTCCAACTAGATGTGCTAACGAAAATAAAATTTTTTAAATATAATAACCTATATTTCGAACATGCATTATGGTAAACATTGTAAAAGTATAAATAAATAAACGTAAGCATATCAAAAATGTGTAACGTTATGTTGCATTTCAAAAAACTGAAGAAACCGTAATTTAAAGCTTTTCTATCTCCACTTCCTTTGTTTTTTTAATATCATTACATTCCGATGCAACCAGAAGTTCAAATGGTAGCAGCACCTGGAATTGTCTATTGTATTGTTTTTAGTCATGTTTTCTTCTCTTCAGGATTAAGCAGATTTCTTAATGCGAAATAAAGATAAATGAAGTGCCGATGTGTATTAAATACTGAAAGTCATAATAGGTTATTCAATTAGAGGAACTGCACAGAATGACAGGCTTCTCATGTCAGATATCGTAAAAATTTCGTTTCTTGTTTGTGAACCTTTATCAATGTGAAAAAAAGGAGACTCTAGTTTCTCTCTTTATTTCAGAAGTGGCTCTACAACCACCATTGCCACTTTTGTGATAGAAACGTTATTAATAAAATTTCTTTTCAGTCTTCACATTCAAGTATTCCCCATATTATTAGTGATATTATCTTATATTATTCTTCACTTTATGAATTAACTGAAATTACTATTTTATTAAATGAAAAAGTGATTTTAATTTTAGTAAATGGAGACATAATAAATCGTAGTCAAAACCTTTCTTCCGAATTATTTAAAATTATATCATTCCAGGTGCAACAATTTTGAAATATCGTAGAGTGTGATCGTAAACAGTTTAAGTGTAAATGATGAAGAATTAGTTAAGTCCTTCTGTAAAGTAAATACTGAAAAACTAGTTAAATCATTCTGAAAGCTAAATCGTATCTCTCATTTTCATCTTCTAACAACAAAACAAAAATCGTGTGAAATTTATTTTGAAAAGTCTTATACTCAATAGGAACAAGAAAAATATTAGTTACACTTCCTTTTAAAACTTTCAGAAAAATTTTAGGTTATTCTCGAGAAATGAAATTTCGTAGCTTTCTTTATTTCTTTTCTTACTTTAAGATAAAGGTTTTCTTCAGTGCCGAAGATTTATAATCAGTACTGAAGTTTCTTGCAACAGTAGTTGAAGGGTCACAGGGAACTGAAATTAGCACACAGATTTTGAATATAAGAAAGGAAGTTTTTATATATCCCATCATTTTGTTCTAAACTAATTGAGCTTAACATTAAAATTGCGAATAACTCTTGGCATTAGCGCAAAAATGTGACTGAATATTTCTTTCAATGCCAGTATCACGATTATTCCAAAAACGCAAGATAATTTGATTAATATTGTGGGGTTTTACTATTTAATTCTAAAATTCTAACTTGGAACCCCACGAACACTAACAAGCGAATAATCGCTTAAGTGTGTGAACAAAACACGTAAGATCTCAAGAGGGTTTACAACTCTTTATTTTTCAATATATTTACAATCAGTTCTTACTTGGAACTTTACACAAAGCCTCCACTCGAGCTGGAACTTAAAATAATAATAATTTAAACTAAACTAGCTTAACTAAGCTATCTGAAAGGTATAGCCGACGCTATGAAAGATCTAACTAGTTGGCCCCTAAATATAAATTAAATCGGCGAAGCCAAGCAAGAGCCTAAGGTATGGCCGAGCGTAGCAATAGCTAAGAGAGACGTAGCCAAAGGCATACGTGCGCTAGTCAGGGAATCAGACTCTCTTTCTCGACGTCGGTGAAGTAGCAACTTAAATAGTACTCTTTCTCATTTGCATTGCGTTTCTGAATTTACATTCTGGCAGGAAATTGTCAGCTGCAATTAGAATAAGATAGGAAAGATACAAAACTTAAAATAGTTGTTAATAAACTTAGGATAAATCTTGCAATATTCTTTTAGATATTTCGATTTCATAATATTGCAGTAACTGCTAATATTAAAAGTATGTAGCAAAAAATTAAAATCGCAGCTCAACGTGCATATTTTCAAACTATATTTGAAAAAAATAAACCTAAACAAAATATACAGATTTTTCTTTTCATTTGCATAATTTCACTATAGAACTGAAGTTGTTCTCGGTTCTACTGTAAAATTTAAATTTCGTCGCCCAACCGGTATAGTGGTTAGCGAAGCTGACTGCCATAGCGGCATGGGAGCACATTAAATATGAGGCGAGCTGAAAGTCCTTTCGAGAGGTTAGTGTTAGGAAAAGTGGGATGGAAGCCCCCGTTCAAAATCGAGGCGGAACTGAGCAAAGTCGTACTGTCACATGTTTGGTCATCAAGGCTCTTGCCAACGACAGGCGCAACATTTCACTCCTTGCCGCGATGAATTTCGTGGGCTTGTTCTGACGTTACTGTCAGACAAGTCATAGAAGTCGCAACAACAGTGAAGTGAGTATATGTTATTCAATAAGTAACAATGTTAGATTACATAGTATTATTCACAACCTGCAAATGAAAACATAGGAAAATGTGATTACACATTTGAGCATAAGCACAAACACGAGACTACTTGTACACATACAGTTGCAGTGCAGGAAGAATTCATTCAGAAAATTAGAAGTTCTCATTCCTATGTTTGTGCAATACCGTATCTGTTTAAGAGCAAACAAACGTTATTTGCCCATGCACCTGCATTACTTGAAGTTGTCTGAAGAAATAATGATAAAGATAAAAATAAAGGAAAAGAGTCGCTGGGTAGTCGGAAAGGCAACGTTAGGAATAATTGATCCCCTTCATGCGTCTACTAGTCATTTTGTCACCAGTCAAAGCGGTTAAGTAACTGGTTCAGGGACCATGCTCTGTCAAGTGTACTGGGTAAATTGTGCAATGCCACTAATTAAGTGCTGTCTTACTTTTGCAAAAATTGTATTCGCTCTTCTTCCTGTCGTATCGCAGTCCCAATAATACTGCCGGATTTTTAGGATCTTGCTTTTCAGTTTTTTAAATACAAGCCTAGAAGTAGGATGGCTTGTGGATGTAGTATAAACTCGGTAGTTGCGCTCTTAACAATGTCAGCAGTTGTCTCATTATCTGTCAGCCAGAAATTCCAAGTTATTCGGATTTGATATTCTTATTCGAATTCTGAAAACTACATTATTATTCACAGCGCAATATTCCTTCCCATTTTCAACGAAACAGTTAGATAGTTCTGGAATAAAAGATTCACATGCCATGAACATACGGCTCCATTCACTCGTATGAAATACCCTTTTTCCACACTATGACATTTTTTTCTCTGTTGTAATGCACGATCTATATCCGCGATGTATTGTATACACATTAAATAATGTGGATATGAATTAATGGAGAAATATATATGTATTAGAAAATTACTTTGTACCCTGCTG
>KK121973.1:14283-31341 GCA_000611955.2 Stegodyphus mimosarum
TTGTAGGCGATATCTGGTATTACCGCCAAGTATTTAATAGAAATGATTTCTTAGCTGACTTTAGAAGATTTTATATCTTGGATACAATGTAAATGACTTATATTAAGCTTCCTGAAGCCGTGAACCAGAGTTTCTAAACCTTTTTGTTCCGTAGACCACTTTCCGATTTTCTCTGTTTTTTGCAGATTCTTTCCAAGGAATCATTCAAAAATCAATCTGGCAGTGTAATATTTATACTCGAGCATTCTAAAACAGAGTAGGTCAAGAAACATAGTTGATAAGCACTGAGAGGTGAGACACTATTGGAACATCATGAAAGTGTACCGTCTGTTATATGATCTGTCAGGATGGTTAGTGATAAGTTGCGATTACCTTTCATTCTTCAGGATGAGTCTAGCTTTTTGATAAATTCTTTTATTGCTACACTAAATATTTACATATATTTACATTATATTATAGTTCAGGAATATCCGTCACCTCGCTCCCATTCTCTCGACTCCCGATTCTCGATTACCATCGTGCTTCCTCTACCGGCCGCTTTTTTGCAATGCCATCTATCGGCTGATTACATTCGACCATTCTGACTTGACAATCGTTCCGATTGTTCTGAGTACAAAGTAATTTTCTAATACATATATATTTCTCCATTAATTCGTATACACGTTATTTAACATACATATTACTGATACACTAAGAAGAATTCACATTATACTAAAATTGGATACCACAATATACTTACTTAAACTCACTTATTTGTTTTAAATACATTAGCATAATAATGGAAATTTTCTAAAAAATCATTTTTAATTACATGATATATCTGAAATAACACTGATTTATTATCAGTCCTAAAATGATAAGTCTGAATAGTCCAAAACTGCACTACGTCTTTCAGTCTAATATTCAAAAGTTTAAATTCAATCTAGTGTTCAAAAGTTCAGAGTATCTGTCAGCAAACATATGTAGATAAACATAAAAAAATGGAAAAGTCTCACCTTAATCTCAGGGAAGAGTACCTCCACTAGGCGTTGCGAACAGATCTTCGTGGGTTCCGTCGAGGAATCAAGCTAGATAACTGGTCAGTATCTTGATCGCCGTGCCGTCGTTGTCCTCCTAATCATCATCATCGTCAGAGCTGGGATCGCACCTCCATGGTTTCAGTTGGCTCACATGAGCAGTGGTGGTGAAGTATCGACCTCGATCCTTCGCTTCTAATTGTGTTATTCTGTTGACGCGTTCTACCATACCATTGGCTTGGGGGTGTTTGGTAGAATTCAAAGTATGATGTATTCCGTTATCTATACAATACTGCTTAAATTTGTGAGAAGAAAAACAAAATCATTTATCACTTATTATTCTTTCCGGTAGTCCAAAATCATTAACAAAATTCTTGAAAGACTGTAAAACATTTTTGGCACTAGTATTTTTAACTGCAAAAACTCTTACAAATCTAGTCATGTTATCAATTATCACTAACAGTTCTTGATTACCTCTCGAACTCTTTACGAAAGGACCCAAGTGATCCATATGAACAATAGCAAACGGTTTTTTACCAGGTTTGATGGGATGTAACAATTCTTGTTGCTTGCCACCTGTCACTTTATCCTCAGGCGTGAAACGATATGTAAGAGGACACATATCAGCGTCATCGAGTGTTTTATGAAAGGTAATCACAACTTACCGCTAACCATCCTGACAGATCAGATAAAATTTCAGAAGTGGAATTAGTCTAGCTTTTTGATAAATTCTTTTATTACTTCACAAAATATTTACATATATTTACATTATAGTTCAGGAATATTCGTCACCTCGCTCCCATTCTCTCGATTACCATCGTGCTCCCTCTATCGGCGGCTTTTCTGTTTAGACGTCTTAACTGAATTTGGGAACAAAATTAATTTGATTTTATTTTCTCACCGCCGGTGAGTCAACTTAAAAATAATGCAATGCAAAATTAAGTGTCCTTGAGTCACAACTGAGTAAAATTTCTAAGCCCTGTTAAACTTTCCTCTTGTCGAAACCTTGCCGAATTCCTCGCATTCACATTAAGTTTAATCAAAGTCATCGTCCCTAGCAGATTAGCAGATATCTGCAGAAACAGTTAAGTCTGTACTGCAAGTTGTGCAGTCGTCATCGAACGAAGACAAGTCTTGAAAGGACTTCATTAACCGGTTTTTTTTCCTGCTTCTATGTTTGGAGTTCGGGGGTGAAGAACGGGATCTGGCCCTGTTCCTTCGCTGCAACCATGCTGATATGTACCTTTATTCTACTGCTGTCTTGGAAACGCAATACGATTTTTGATGAGCTACTAACCCAACTTCCTGAGGGTGTTAAAGTTGTTGTAACGTTATGTTCGTACCAGATAGCTGCTATTGACATAGATAGCTGCTATTGCAAGAAGACATGCGTGAAAGATTGCTCCACTAGAATTTTATTTCATGGACCGCGTGCTTCGTCGAATTAGTATAATAGTGTTGCCGAGAGTTTTCTATTATTTCCAAGATAATGAATATAGTTTTCGAATAAACAGGCTTCCTTCAAAATTATTTGAGGATATTAGTTCACAAGACTCTTTAGCTTCTGTTGATGATCTCAGATTGACTTTTTCCTGTGTACTCGACGGTAGTGTATGTGTATTTCGACATGTCATATGTATAGTCCACGATACAGTAGATCAGGCAATAATAATGTGTGTTATTCTGCGAGTAAAATGTTATTAATCTGGTCTACTATCGTTTAAATTTCATTAATTTTTATTCTAGAAATAGTCATGCTTACAATTAAGAATAAAGAATTCGCATATCATATTTTGTGATCTTCATTCTGCGTCTGTTTTCTGATTCTGGGCAAGTTCTTAATCATATGTTTTTTCCTCTTCAATCTGCGTCTGTTTTCTGATTCTGGGCAAGTTTTTAATCATATGTTTTTTTAGGTCACACATCTCATCTCACATTTATAATTATTAATGTGTTTTTCGGCCACAACGCGTACTTAGTTAACCATTTAAGAATTTAAATATACATTTACCTTTGACGCTTCACAGTTAATTTTAACACACGTCATGCCGGGGAAGATTCTTTCTTTCAATTTAAACTACGCCGCTTGCCCTAAAATCTTCTTAACTGAGTGATTATGTGACAAAACGAGTTGTATAGAAAGAATGAAATTAAATCTTAACTATTAGTTCAACTTAAATGAAATGCCCCAATGAATATGAATACTCTAATGAACTGTAAACAAACAAAGGAAACTAAGAGGTTCAGAAGCACCAGTGTGGTAAGGAAATTACGACTTAGTTAAATAAATGAATCCTATTCCCATTCCGCCAGTCCCTTATTAAATACGCAAACAAACACGGATAGTATATCAAATATATAAATGAAACAAGAAATTAATAACGACGAGTATCCGCTTCCATCTTTCGTTGCACCTTTAAAAAGGTTAATTGTAAAGTCATCGCAAACGCTAAAAGCATAAAAACAATGCACAATAATATTCAACTATGTAGTAAAGAAACTAGCTATGTAAATGCCTTTGAGTACATAAACAACAGTGAACTTTACTACCGTGGATTTTAAAGGCTAGTTTAGATTAGGTTATTTGGAAATAAAGCATACGAGAGCTATATGTCTACGAGGGGAAATACTTTCATGCAGGACTTCTTAAGAGAAAGATGCTCGTATTCATTTGCATATGGGTACGTCCACGAAAACTAACCAGAACATTCGCCTGAGCTCGAAACTGGGACGAATTATCAATATTCATTCTTTAATCGTCTGTCAGCAGTTTTTAACCGTCCGGCCACTGATAGCGAACCACTTATTTAAAAGTAAAAATTAACAGTGCATCAATGAGCTATGTTCAGTATTTCAACACTTTACAATATTAAGGGAAAGAACTAACAGTTCAAGTGCAAGAGAAATGCAATATTGGTATTAACTACAGTCATCTAAAACAAAGGCTAATGCATGCAGCATTTACGTACTGATATATTTACGAGTGAGTGATGAGAGGAAAACTGCGAGTGTTGCCTCCTACGCGGCAATGAAAGTTATGTTGCACTGCGCACTGTTTCTGCGCAACTTCAGTCAGTTTCAATTCGGACTCCTAGCGAAGCATACATGCTTTTGATCCCGTATGGTCGGGAATTCATTTCGATTTCGATTTTAGTTACAGTCCAAAAATAAAATTGTTTGTTGTTGTTGTAAAGTCGTCTTTAGTTTACAGTCGAACCAGCGCACCTCAAAACATTTTGGTCACGATCGGCCGCAGTTAATTAGAATTAAAAAAAAATGGCTAATGAAGACATTACTACGTTGAACAGAAAACGTGGCGGTATTAAATCGCAAATAACCAAATTAAAGTCATCTATTAGTGGAAATCAGGATGATTTTGGTTTCGAACAAATAGAAGTATTTCGAGAAAAAGTGAGCAAGTTGAACAAACAATTGGATTATTACAAAGTGTGCAAAGATGAAGAAATATCAGACATCGAAGCTAATTTCGAAGAAATCGAGACGGACATTACCAATGTTGAGGTAAGCCTAAAATGTCTTCATAATTCATTATGTAGTAAGAATAATAGTGAATGTGCAAATAATAGTGTCCTGGAAACAAGAAGTAATTCATTGAATTATAAATTGCCCGAAATAACATTGCCTAAATTTTCTGGTAATTTCGAAGACTGGAATTTATTTAAAAACCAATTTGTAGCTTTAATTTCCTCTAATAAACAATTAACAGATTCTCAGAAGCTGTTTTATTTACAGTCTTGTTTGACTGGTAATGCGAAGCAGATGCAGACGATAGATGATACATTTTCTTCCTTATTTAAGGCACAAATTTGTAGCTTTAATTTCGTCTAATAAACAATTAACAGATTCTCAGAAACTGTTTTATTTACAGTCTTGTTTGACTGGTAATGCGAAGCAGATGCAGACGATAGATGATACATTTTCTTCCTTATTTAAGGCACTTGAAGAAAGATATGATAATAAGAGACTGGTTGTAAATTCTCATATCGATGAATTACTTTATATTGAAAAAATAGTTTACGAAAATCCTAAAGATTTACGCTCATTAATTGATAAAGTTCGGAAACATTTAAGAGCTTTAAAAGTTATGGAATTAAATATGGATAAATTAAGCGAAGCTTTGCTGATTAATATTATTCTCAATAAAATAGATAAAGAGTCACGTAAGCAATTTGAAATGTCATTAACTAGTAATGATTTATGTGAATGGGAATCTTTCATGACCTCTCTTCAAAAGCGATGCCAGATGTTAGAAAATATGCAAAGCAAAACTGTATTTGCAAAACCAAAACGAAACGTTCCTCAGAATAAAGTTCGATCGTTAGTGACAAAAACGATTAATGATAAATTTATGTGTCCGGTTTGCAAAGAAAATCATCCAATTTTTAAATGTGAAACGTTTTTAGCATTAAAACCAATGGAACGATACGAAATGATTAAAAAGCTTTCTTTGTGCATTAATTGTTTACACTCAAATCATAAAGTAGCTTCCTGTCAGTCTAGACACTTGTGCTCGGTGTGCAAATCGAAACATAATTCACTTCTTCATCGGAATGAAACTGCCATGTCGTCTTCAACAAGTGGGGGAAAGCAAAGTGGAGCCATGCCCTCCCCAGAAAACCGCAAAACCGAAGTTGTTTTGAATAGCAATGATGAATCTACAGAAAAAGCGTTATCCGCGTGTCTTTTTTCGAAAAATAAAACGGTTCTCCTTTCAACGGCGGTTGTTTGGGTTAGAAATATTTATGGCCAATTCATTAAAGCAAGAGCTATTCTGGATTCCGGATCGCAGTCGAATTTTGCCACAAATGAATTCTGTGAGCGTGCAAATTTAAAAAAGGAAAGAATTAATATTCCTGTTTCTAGTTTAGATGGGCAAGTTTTAAACATTAAATCTCGTACTTTTGCTTCTATTTTTAATGGAAATCAGTCGTTCTCCGCTTCATTAAAGTTTTTAGTTGTAAATTAAATCACAGATTTAGTACCTTCTACAAAATTAAATATTGAAAATATAGACATTCCTGATACATCAAGTTTGGCTGATCCAGAATTTGTAACTCCATCTAGCATAGATATGCTTTTAGGAGCAGAAATATTTTATGACATTTTTATTAATGGACAATTTAAATCTTCCACGAAATCGCTCGTTTTTAGAAATTCTGTGTTTGGTTACATAGCTACTGGCTCTTTGAAAACATCCCTTGAAAATTGTCAGAATTATTGTGGGCTTCTCGGTAATTTTGATAATGTTGATAGCTTGTTAGAAAAATTTTGGTTAGTGGAAAGTATTGGTGAAGAAAAGCCAATTCTTAGTGAAGAAGAAGAGTTCTGTGAACAACATTTCAAAGACACTCACAGACGAAATGAAGATGGTAGATTTGTCGTAAAAATGCCTATGAAAGACGAACAATTAGGAAATTCAAAGCACTTAGCCAATATTAGACTCAATCAGTTAGTTAAGCGTCTTAGCAAAAACGCTACATTGCAACATTTATATCAAGATTTCATAACAGAATATGAAAATTTGGGCCATATGGAAAAGGTCGATGATGATTCAAAACCGAAACTTGAATATTACCTCCCCCATCATGGAGTCTATAGACCAGAGAAATCGAGTACAAAATTAAGAGTTGTGTTCAATGCTAGTGCCCCAAGCTCAAATGGGTTAAGTCTGAATGATTTACTTTTAGCGGGAGCAGTCCAAGAAGATACTTTTGATATTCTTGTGAGATTTAGAAAACATCAAGTTGCAGTTATTGTGGATATACAAAAAATGTACCGGCAAATTCTGGTTGATGAATCCCAAAGAGACTTACTTCGAATCTTATGGAAGAGAAACATTAGTGACATTCCTGTGACATATAGACTCAAAACGGTGACTTATGGTACTAAAAGTGCTCCATTTTTAGCCATTAGATGCATAAAGCAGGTTGCATATGACGAAATGCATAAATATCCTGAAGCTGCCAAAGCTGTCTTATCAGACTGTTATGTTGATGATGTCATCTCTGGTTCATCAAACTTAGACTCAGCGCGGGAATTGAAAAATCAGCTTATACAGCTTTTCCATAGTTGTGGAATGACTTTGCATAAGTGGAACTCTAATTCTCCTGAACTGTTGGATAACTCTTCTGCAAGCTCTGAGCTTTCATTCTCCTCCAAAAATGATAATGTGGTTAAAGCTTTAGGTATTACATGGAATTCTCAGAAGGATGAATTCAGCTTTAAAGTCTCAATCAAGGAAAAATCATCATATACCAAAAGAGACATTTTATCGACAATTGCCAGACTTTATGACCCCTTAGGATTGATTGGTCCAGTAGTCACCAAAGCGAAGATATTTCTCCAGAAATTATGGGTTCAAAAACTGAGTTGGGATGAACCACTGTTTGCAACTATTGCTCACGAATGGCAACAAATAGTTTCAAATTTAAAGACTGTGGAAAACATAAAAATTAATCGTTGCATCCTCTCGAATCATCCAAGCAAGATTTCACTCATTGGATATGCAGATGCTTCGGAAGCCGCTTATGGTGCAGTTGTCTATTTGAATTGTGTCGATGAAGATCACAGCTCGTCATCTCATCTACTGGCTAGCAAATCTCGTGTGGCTCCATTGAAAACCTTATCTATTCCAAGACTGGAACTTTGTGCATGCTTGTTATTGGCTCATCTGATCTCGAAAGTTAGCAACTCATTAAAGATGCATGTAGATGACATCATTCTGTGCACTGATTCAACGATAGCATTGTCATGGTTGAAGACTTCACCTCATCTTTTGAAGACCTTTGTTGCAAATAGAGTCTCCAAAATCCAAAGACTAGTAGAGCCTCGACACTGGAAGCACGTATCTTCAGCAAATAATCCGGCAGATCTGATTTCCCGTGGTGCTTATCCTCATGAACTTGTGACATCTTCCTTGTGGTGGAATGGTCCTGAACAGATAAAACATAGTGATGCTTCTTTATGTGAACTTGACAAGATTCTCATAGATTCTCCTGCCTATCAGGATGAACTTAAAAAACCTTTAGACATTAATTTAAACTGCAATTTAAACTTGTTTTGGAATACCTTTTTTGAATCAACAAATAATTATGTTAAACTAATTAGAATCTTAAGTCTTATTTTCAGGTTTCTGTCCAATCTGAAAGGTCCAGTGAAGCAAACAGGTCCCATTAGTAGCACTGAGTTTCAATGTGTGGAAATTCACTTGATAAAAATGGTTCAGATAGTTGAGTTTTCAGAGGAGATTAAATCACTTCAAGATCAGAGAGTAATCAAGAGTCAGGTAAAAACTTTAAATCCATTTTTAGATGGAAAAAGTATATTACGCGTGGGCGGTCGCTTAACTCATGCCGCAATTAATTATGATTCTAAACATCAAATTTTATTGCCAAAAAATCATAAGCTTACTAAGCTAATATTTATTCACTATCATTTGAAAAACTTTCATGCTGGTCCTCAAGCATTGTTACATTTTGTTAGGGAAAGGTTTTGGCCCATTGGTGGCAAGGACCTAGCTAGAAAAACAGTTCATGAATGCTTAATTTGTTTTCGTCATAAACCTATCACTTCAGATCAATTAATGGCCGATTTACCTCCTGAACGTGTAAATCCAAACCTAACTTTTCATAACACGGGAATAGATTTTGCAGGTCCTTTTCTAATCAAATATAGAAATCAAAGGAAAGGTAGTTTGCATAAAGTTTATATAGCAATCTTTGTTTGCTTAGTTACAAAAGCAATTCATTTAGAAATAGTATTTGACTTAACATCTCAAGCCTTTATTGCATGTTTAAAACGATTTTTCTCGCGTAGAGGGAAAAGTTCATGTCTATTTAGTGACAATGCAACTAATTTTGTAGGAGCTCACAAGGAGTTAAAGAAACTTGCTTCTTTAGTTAGTGTCCCTGATGAAGTTTTGGGTAAGTATTTGGCATCTGAAAATATCTCTTGGAAATTCATTCCTCCTCGTGCCCCCAATTTTGGTGGAATTTGGGAGGCAGGAATCAAATCTTTTAAATTTCATCTTAAAAGAGCTATTTCCGATGCTAAACTTAACTATGAAGAATTTTTAACCGTAATTGATCAAATTGAAGGAATACTAAATTCGAGACCTCTTTCTCCTTTATCGTCTGAAACATCAGATTACGAACCCTTGACACCAGGTCACTTTTTAATAGGTAGGCCCATAAACTCAATTGTAGAACCTCAAATTTTAGATCTGTCAGAAAGCAGATTATCAAGATGGCAAAAATTAACTAAAATAATACAGATTATATGGAAACGATGGACAACTGACTATCTCAATCACTTGCAACAACGAAAGAAATGGTATTTTTCAAAGGACAATATAAAGAAAAATACAATGGTTATTATTAAAGATGATCAGTTACCTCCATTTAAATGGTTACTAGGAAGAATTGATCAGACCATTCCTGGTAAAGATGGTAAGATACGAGTAGCAATTATTAATACCAAATTCGGTCCAATTAAAAGGCCAATATCAAAAATTTGTTTATTGCCTATTGATGATAATTACAAGGATTAAGTTTAATTATTTAAAAATGTATACATTATTCTTCATTATACTTATATTTTACTAATATTGATGGAAAAACTTCAATTTTTTTACTGTTTGAAATGTTGATATACTACCATAATTATTGAAAAAATCTGTAAATGTTCATACTTCATCAAATTCTTTGAATTGTTTATTTACATTCTGTAAATGATTTACTAACCTTATGTCTTTTGTTAACGCTTAAAAAAAGGATAGCTGAATTGTTAACAATTGATATTCAATTGTATGCTTAGATTTAGTTTGCATATCATAGATATTGCAACGTGGGGCGGTATGTTGCCTCCTACGCGGCAATGAAAGTTATGTTGCACTGCGCACTGTTTCTGCGCAACTTCAGTCAGTTTCAATTCGGACTCCTAGCGAAGCATACATGCTTTTGATCCCGTATGGTCGGGAATTCATTTCGATTTCGATTTTAGTTACAGTCCAAAAATAAAATTGTTTGTTGTTGTTGTAAAGTTGTCTTTAGTTTACAGTCGAACCAGCGCACCTCAAAACAGCGAGTATTGAAACCAAATGCGGTAGTCGTAAGAAAAGAGCTAAAAAACAAAACACTAATTTTGCCTGTTTAAGAACGTACAACAAACAGATGATACCGAGAAGAGCAATGTGAATTTAAATCATTGTGAAAAAAATCAGTATGTTCGCGTAATATTAGCAAAATACATTAAGAAGCAACGGACTTAACCCTGATATTCTTTCGATATTAATAGAGGAAAATATGCATTACAGAAAGCTAATAACGTGTGCCGAATAAATAATAAAAAAGTGGTCAATATATCCGAATGGTTATTGATAAGTGTGCTACCATTTTCACTCTTCTGCACGAAACAATTGTTGGGAAAAATGGTGGATTTGCGTATAACATATTCGCGGAGAACGCACGAAAAGTTAGTATAACACTTGTATATGAAGGCGCAATATCTCAATAAGATACATCTGAATACACATTAGTTGTTGTAGTTCATGTTTATTTTGATTAAATCTAGATGGATGGATTCTTGAAAACACTTATTTAAAAAACGCTAATTCTGAAATTACATTTGCACACTTAAGTTCAACTTGCAGCCTATCCTTAGCGTAAGAAATAAATATTTAATTTCGTTTTCAGGCATCTTTTGACTTATATGTGCTTGGACAATATACAAGTATATATACAGACTTATATAAACAATTGTCAGAAAACTGGTGTCCATGACAAACTGACTTTGAAAATCTTGCCTAGATAAATGACATATGTCGGAAGCAATTAAAGCCACAAATATTACATAACCTTCTTTAGGTAAACTTCATGCATGCAAATTTTTGTGCCTTCTTATTTTAAATAGGATATGTAAACGCTGTGTTTATTTATTCACATCATTTTTAAGTAGTATATGAAACCAGAAAGTTTTGTATTGCACAGAAGCCAAATGCGAAGCCTAAGCCGTAGATTTACAGCTTAATGGGTTTATTGGAGGTGTTAAGGCAACTCGAATCAGCGTAAAATTCATAACTTTGGAGGACTGACTAGTTTTGAGAGTTTAAATATAATATCTTCTTCTTCAAATGCAAAAGCATTTCTGCAGCTGAACATTGTGCTTCTGCACTTTATTTGCACATCAGTAGCTGAATAAGTAGGTTCTTTAAATCTTTGAAACTAGTCCTTCAAAATTACATTGATCCTTATTGCATTAGCGCATCCAATGACTGTTACTTGGTTTGATATTTTAACTAAGATTCAATTGGTTTTGTTTACAAAGTTGAAAGAAATTTAAAAGTGCCCTGAAATATCTTTATGAAACCAAACTTGAGTTTCATTCCAGAAGTAGTAACTTTATTCAGCGATTTTTGTATAAAGGTATTTCATTCCATTTGATGTTTTTTTATTTAAATTTTGTGTTCTTTATTTCTTAAATATTATAAAATTTTGGAAAACAGAGAGATTTTAATTTCAGAGATTATAAAGAACAGTAATGTGTGAACGTTTACCTTTACTTTATATATTTATTCTTATTTTATTAGTACAAAGGAAAAATTTGCCCAGAAGGACTATTAATTTCGTTTTGGCATTTTTCGTTGATTCATTACAAGCGCTGTTTTACTTTTCAAATTGTTGCCACCAAATATTATCGTCCTGCATTATATTTAAAGAAATTAAATAATGAAGAATCTGCATAAATGTAGGTATCTTTTTCGCATTGTGATAAAACAACGGGACCTAGAGCCATCAAATTTTGAATAACGTAATCATCCTGCGGATATGGGCATCTCGAAGCCCAAATTTAAAATTTGGAATTTGTTTTATTATCAGTTTCATTTCTTGTAAACTTTTAACGAATTTTTGATTAACAAATTCAAGGATTTCAAAGCGAGCACTGGCAACGCTGTTCAGTAAAAACATTTTTATCTCTAGCGCGCGAGACTGTGCGTCGGAAATTCTAAAGATATGCTCATTTTAAAATTATTTTGCGATGCTCCTCTTGAACTGAATTTTATGGTTTAAGTGTAAAGAACGTGATGTTTAATAAATAAAAGTAACACACAAAATGTAAACAAAAACGCTCCTTTGGACGCAATTTAAAATCTGAAACCTTTCAGATTTTTTCTTATTTTTCTTTTTTATTAATTATTTTTATTTCTATTTTTTACTATACGCAAGCTTATTTATTTTTTTTACTTTTCAGGTGATGTCAGATTCCATTACAGATAATTATAAAAATTTAAACAGTCTAAAATCTCTTCAGAATATTTATAAACTGCATCAGCTATTAAAATCAGAAATGCCTTCGAGCATCTTCACGTGAAAATTCGTACTTTCATGTTAAAAAATGTAATCGGTGTGCATCTACTTTCCATTTTAACTTAATAATAATTTACAAACTACAAGCAATTACAGAATTTTTTCCGCTGAAATGTTCGGAAAGCTGTGTTATTTTAAATAAAAGATTTAAAAAGAAAACATTAATTGCTGTGTTTGGCATTTAAAAGTGAAGGACTGAGATCATTGGTTTTGAAGAATTTTTTTTTCAGAATGGTTTCATTGAATTATAAAATATTTGCAACTAAATTAAAGATACGGTGTACTTCACCACATATCTAATCAAAAAGAAGTACCAGAAAAAGATAACTTTTTTAGAAAAATGTAATTTTTTGTTTTTGTTTTGTTTTACTGTCTTCGAATCTGGAGACGAGAGAATCTGATTTTAGTTAACATATGAAGGATGCTTCTTTTTATCTTTCAAACTCATTAAATGAGTCTTTGTTGAAATATTTCTTCCAGTAAATGTCCTCATAAGCAGTCTACTATTTGTGTTTCTTTTACCGGTATAAATTAAATATAAATGAAGTAAAACCTTCAGTAAGTATTTCTACAAATAAAATAGTAAAATTCAAGGATAGGTACTTATTTATAATGAATCTTTCTTTAGTAATACTGAGAAAATAAAAGGTACTGAGAAACAAAAAACGTTATAAGTAAACAGATACCTTATATTGAGTGGATGTTATTTGTCTCTTGCAGGATTTTTATTCACTTTATGCATTTCACGATTTTAATTTTGCTTAAAGAAACTGGCATTCATGTATAAGACTTTCCTTTAAGAAAATACATTTTCTAACAAATATCGAAAGCTGTTTTATTTTTTAAAGCATAAAAAAAGCAGCATGAGAAGGAAATTCAGCAAGCAGAGTCATTGTGAACCACTTTTTTTTTGCGTTGTTTCTTCATAGATGCTCGGAAGCTCACTGTTACAAAAACTAAAGTTTGTCAACTACACCCCCCATCTTCCTGCAAGGGAAATAAAGTGAGCGTGCACGTAAAGAAAACAAAATACCTTTTGTTTAAAATATCGCTTTTCAGTAAAAAAAAGAAAAAAAAAGCATTGCGTGGTTGATGATCGGAATGCCTTTTTAAAGCTGGAAGAAATAAATACACTGCATATTCGTCTCAAACGCGAAAAGATTAGAAATGAGACATAATGAAAGACGCCATATCTTTTACTCATATTATAAATGTAAATTATCTGATAATTACTTCATCACTGCTTTTATGGAGCTATGTTCCACGATACTGGAAAAATTTCAATGAAGGCATCATATTACCTTCTGAGGTTCCTTTAATTTTATTAACCATTATTTTATGTTTGGGGTCTGTACTGTCACTCCTTTCTTTCCGTTTTCCCGCCACATATAAATTTTAATTGCGTATATCTAAAGTAAGGTTTTTGAGTTTAAAAGACAAAGCATGTTCTGCCCCTCGGTGGCTACGTTTCTAGGTTTCTATTTTATGTAATAATTCTTATCTTCGGCATTATTATATCTTATGTAATAATTCTTATCTATAAAACTGTCTATAATTGAATTACACACGCCGGCGATGTTCTGAGCCGATTTCGCGTTAAACTGATTGTGTAGCCTTCGGTTACTAGGTTATTTAAATTTGTGCTTTACATTTGACTTACTGCTTTTACGTTTCTTTTCACAAATGCTGGCGAAGTTGCAAACACCAGGAGTGCATTCTGTTCCTCTTATTTAGTTTTAAATAAACGTCTTTCTAAGTTTCAGTGGTTACTTTAGAATTAGTGATAATTTTCTCTCAGTCTATCTAAATTTAGGTCATAATTCCCATCAGTGAAGAACTTTATAACCTTTCATTACATCAGTAGAAAGGAAATGATTTTAGGTTTTATAGAAAAAATGCAAGTACCATTATTCAGCTTCAAATACATTTCGTGAAATGGTAGAAATACTTTAATATAGAAAACAAGGGAAAAAAAGAAAAACAAGGGAAAAAAAGAAACGAAGGAAATAATTATCTGGTCTTAAATTAAAATTTGATTTATGAGATTGCAATTATTCTTCTATTCTTTATATATATTATTGCTTTAAAATTGTTTCATTCCTTAAACTAAATTGCATAGCTTGAAAGTTGTCTGATGAAACAGTAAAATTTTCAGTTTTGTAAATAAATAGAGCAATTAGCAATGCAACCAAACTGTTCAGTTTGCACAAAGCACATCCCAAAATCTGAAAATTTAATAAATTTTCTGAAGTGTATAATATTAAAATTAAAGAACTGTGCTATCTCGGGCGTTCCAATTAAAGACTGATCATATGATAAGATACACGATTTCAAAATTTAATTAATCAAGTCTCATTTCTTGCAAAACGTTCAGAGATGTAGAAAAGTAAATTTCTACAAGTTCAAAATCAGGATAAAAATTATTTCCTCCACAGTTAGTTCATCTCTTAACTAATTCTGAAAACCGTTCGAATAAATGCATTAAAATAATCTCATTTTACTCTACAGTAAGTAGACATTGCTTTTCTCAAGAAAAAATAGAGCTAAATATTATTAAATAAATAATCAGACCTAAATAATTCTCTAAAATGAGTTGTCTGGGTTTCTCGATTACTCAATGTGCATTTATTGCCGTACAACAAGAATCAATTTTTGTTCTTAAGTTTGACGTTCAAATCTCAAATAACTAATAATCAACTAGCCGACGAACTATAAAATTTATTTTGCTCTTATCAAATTTTTATGTGGACGTGCAATGATTTCTTAAATCTGTTTAATTTTTTTTAAATGGAACATAGTAATTCTTCTTTAAATGTCAAGGTTAAAAGGAACATAGTAATTCTCCTATAAAATATAAATTGTCCATAAAAGATATATTAGCTGTCAATTACACAAATCTTCTAATATTAGAAATATTGCGCAAATGCGGACGAATTTAAATTTAACATTTCATCATTTCAGCATTATTATTTTTTTACGTGTTCCACCCTAAAGCACTACGCGGAAGGAAAGAATGCCTTCGTAAAGTACTTTTGAAGGGCAAGTGGTTCGTTTTAACACGCTGTACATGTCGGAAACCACGAAAACGCTCATGCAGCCAGCCCGTTCGCGGGATTCGAACCTCGGACCGAACTACTAGTGTTCGGGGACTTTACTCCTCAGCTGCTAGTGGGCCATCATTCTAACATTAAACAGAAATTTGAGTAAATAGACTCTAACCTTCAAAACTAAATGCCTAGCGTCAAAATTACCTTTCAAGAAAGCAGTTTATTTTTAGATGATTCCGTAAAAGTAAGCAAATTAGTTTTTATTTCAAAACATTAAAATGAAATTTATTTATTTGCTTATTTATTTTTTAAAGATATTTATTCCTGATTAAATAAAAATGGGGAAAATAGAAATCGTTTATTGAGTAACAGATATATCTTATTTCAACTTTAAATGCCATAGATAAATTAATTGGGATTTTCTGTGGATAAAAATATTAGGATTCTTTCCGTATAATTAGATATATTTATTGTACTAAAACATTAGTTAATGTCACGGAAAGATATCTTGCAATTAAAATTTAAGCATTTTTTATGAAAGAGAACAATAGTAGAGTAACACAAAGTTATAAATTTTAAATTTATCTTCAATCAAAAACTGGTAAGGACAGATGATGTTCCTCGAGACATTTTTGGCTTAAATGTTAATACTAATATTGGAAGTATTTGGTAATTTGTTCATGATGTATTGAATACTTTTTTAATCATTTAAACGTTATAGACGAGTTTAGATAAGTTTGAGCTATATAAGCAAAGTTATCATGGAATACTTAAATCATCACGCCATCTTGATCATGCATCATGATCTTAATCATGCATTAAAGCATGACAAATTTTCATTTTCAAATTAGTATGTGCAACCTGTTCCGTTATATGAAAATAGGTGAAATGACACCAAAGGTGGAAAATCCTTATGATAATTATGGTCTGTTTTGCAACTCCACGGAGCTGAAAACTATCAACTAATACAAGCTAGCTTTACAAACATAGAAATGTCGTAAGTGACAGTCTGCTGTTATAGCAGTCACCGATTTTACTAGTAGAAAGATTTTCGGAAAGCGGCATACCCATGGCTATTTCTTTCCTCTTAGGTAATGAAACTTCTTTCTCCGCAAAGAAATATTTACAACCAGAATTTGTTCTATTAATGTTGCAACTTTTCATCGCAAGAGGGCGCTGTTACTCCAAAAGCGAATATTCTATGTGTTTATGTTGTGTAACAGTTGTGGCGCTGTTGCTTTTGCTGTATAAGTGTGAATGATATAACTTGTTGATGTCTTTCAAATAAATTCATAGTACAATATACTTGTCAAATTGGTTCCTACAAAATCAAGACCAACATTAACCACCACTGATGTCAAGTCGTGGAACCAAAGTAGCAGTAGATTTTAGAACAATTTTTGCAGTCGCCTCTTTGAAAAATAAAAAGTGGTTCAATTAGATAGAAAAATCTTCGAGACAGGATGTAGAAAATTATTAGTAGTAGCAAAAGAATTTTAAATAAATTCCTGCTTATAGGACAGTTGGTTCTCTTCAGCTGCATGTTTGTTTGAAGACGTTTATACAAAAAATATGCATATATTATTATTAGTTTATTAGTTTATTAAATTA
>KK121973.1:31427-106560 GCA_000611955.2 Stegodyphus mimosarum
CAGATTTTAACCGCAAAATGGTAATAAATGACATTTATTCAGTTAAGAAATCTGCTAAACCAGACATTGGCATACCATTTCTAAAACGAAAATTACCCTGGCCGATTTAAATGTTAATCTGATTCAGAATTATTTTAAAATCTCTAAAAAAAGTAATTTTTAACAATAATAATAAACAGGAAAAAATAATTGTTATCGTTGCCGATGCTGAGAAATCTGCTGCAAAAATAAAGCAACAGTTTATGTCAAGTGATATATCTCGAAATATCTCCGCGGAGTAATCACATGGAAATTAAAAATGTCACATATGAATCAAGAATAATTTTATACAATCTAGATATCAATAGTAGAGAAAAGGAGCAGTGCAAAATGAAGAAATTAAACGATTTTTGTAAATTCATCATCACTGACTAAAAGAAATTATCTCTTTCCTTTAAACGGAAATTCATTAATTAAACAGCGTACTTTAAATTAATTTTCCTTGATTAATATCCGAGACTATGTTTTATATTGCATCTTTTTTACTGCAAAGAAGTATCTGGTAACTTCATACATTTTCTTCAAGATATGTATGCATCTGCTTCTTTCATGCAATCCAGTTCTGCACTAAAATTTTATGAACTTATTTTACTTCGTTTTATAAAACTTTCCGTTAACACCAAACCTATAGCGTAAAAATAATTCTGTACGCATAAGCAGAATCTAAACAATATTAAAATAGCTAATAATAAGAATAGGGATATGCGCAACGTGAATAAATTTGAAGGATAGCAGTTTCGATGTTTAATAGACCCTTCATCTGCTACGGAAGGGAAAATGAAAAGGCATCTACTGCGGAAAGGCCGAAGCAATATACGCCTATACGAAAACAGCAAAGAGAATTTTAAAAAATATACTATACAAGACTAAGTCACGGGAGTTATTCTTTGATAGAACTATGAATAAATTGCTGAAACGTTGATTGCAAAGAGAATTTAGAAGTGAAGTTATTTTTGTAACAAATATAAAACATTTGAATTGAATTTAAATTACAAATATAAAATCTTTTTTGAACATACATACGATATTTTGAGGGGACAAAGGAAGAGGAAGTGTGATTATTTCACCAACAATAGGTAAGGAAATATTTATGAATTTCTTTTTCTAAAGAATATATATCATACTCTTTAATACGAAATTTCAAAGCCGTCTTTGTTTGACAAATGTACATTAAATTACATAGGCAAAGAATATTATAGATACCCTAAGAGTTTCAAAGATGGTATCTTTAAGTTTTGATCTGAGAAGTTCTTTAGTAGGTGAAAAAGGACAAGCAAGGTAAATTTATGTAAGGTACATCTGATTTTATAACTAATCAATGAGCTGTTTAAGCTGCAAAACTATAATTCTACAAATTTACTAAAGTTCCACCTAGTAATCATTAGCCCAAAGAAGCGTTAGCTCGGAAGGGCTATTAATTTCGTTTTGGCATTTTGCGCCGATTCACTCTAAATGTCCGTATCATTTTTCAAATTATTGCCACCAAATATTATCTCCCTTGTTATATTTAAAGAAATTAAATAATGAAGAATCTTCATAAATGTATATTTCTCGCATTGGGATAAAACAACGGTACCTAGAGCTATCAGATTTTGAATAACGTAATCCTCCTCCGAATATGGGCATCTGGAAGTCCAAATTTGGAATTTGGAATTTGTTGTATTATCGATTTCATATTTTGGAACACTTTAACGAATTTTTTATTAACAAACTGAAAGATTTTATAGCGAGCAATGGCAACACTGTACAGAAAGAAATATTTTTATCTCCAGTGCGAGAGACTGTGTATCGGAAATTCTAAAGATGTGCTTATTTTAAAGTGATTTTGCGAATACTGTTGTTGAATTGAATTTTATGGTTTAAGTGCGAAGAACATGATATTTAATAAATAAAGTTAACACAGAAAACGTATAAAAAACGCCCCTTTGGGCGTAATGTAAAATCTGAAAGCTTTCAGTTTTTTCAGTTTGTTATTATCCTTTTAACGTTATTTACAATTTGACCATAGAAATCTCACTAGAGCCTCACTTTATAAGTTTCTGTATTTCATTTCTTGCATGTCTCACAAATATTTAGAAATTTAATGCTAAAATTACACTTGTTAAGAAATATAAAGAGCAAAATAAGGTTTAACGTTTTCTACCATGTGGAAAAGTTATACTACCTAAATTAAGCCTGTCGCGAATTCATAATTCTAAATTTTTGAAATTAGCACTAGAGTTTTATACATGGCATCAGGCAGCATGACTTAAAAATATACGTGTGTTATGGGATCATATAAATGAAAAATATGTATCACCGTACGTATTTGTATCGTAATACAAATATAATATCCGTATACTTTCCGAGTTATGGTATCTAAGACAAAATACAAGAAGACTGCTTAATTGAATACTTCGAAGAAAACAATTTCCCTATCAGACTCTGTTAAAAATAACGGACCTTCAAAATGACCTTGATTTATTTATTCTATCGAACAGAGTGATCCATCCACGATGTCAAAAGATACCAATTTAATAAAAAATGAGTGTAAAAGAAATTGGAAGATTAGTTCTCTCAAACCTTCATCAGTTTGCCGATATAGTATCAGACAATAATCCCCCTAACTGAACCCGACGCAGTGGAAGAGGAAAGAAGAAAAGAATTGTTTCGGAGAATTCAGTGAAGGAAAACAACTTGCTCGGGATAAGGATGTCAAGAACAATAAATTAAGGGCGCTACCAATCGGATAAGCATTTTTTTCTTTTACTTTTTCTTAGTTCAATACTTTATAAATAAATAAGATTCTTCACTTGAAGTTGGGACCTCGAATATATCTATAAATGTTTAAGAGACAAAGTAATGTAGTGTAATCTCAAAAGTGTCTTAGAATTTTGGACTGTTTTTCCGAATGTATGTATGTAACTGAGTGTAAAAGAATCAAATGTATTTATTCTGATACCTTGAGACTCGGTGAAGAAACTGAGAGATAAAAATGCAAACGTTGTAAAAGGCTGCTGTTCTTTATCCTCCCCATGACACTTGACCCATTTTTCTGCAGTTTGGCCGCCTCAATACAAATGGAATTAACAGAAATTCTGGGCGATTCAACTTTAAATTCAAAATCCAGTCAAGTGGATTTTCCGGAGTTTTAGAAATATGCTTGTTTCTGAAGAAAGAAGTTTCCCAGAAAGCCAAAAATATGCATGCATCGCACATGATTTTCATGTTAAGTAAGAGTGTGAACAACATTATTCACGGATGAAAATGGGCAAGTTCCCTGTGAAATCTAGGTTAACAGATATTCATCTAACCTCTGTTGAAAACTGATAGCAAGAGAACATGTTATAAGGTATTTCTCCCCGCCTTCTTAGCATGCCTTCGGAGTGTAATGGTCAGCACAATCGGAACGTATTCGAGAAGTTCGAGTCCTTGCGAGGGCATTGCCCATTTTTCATGTCTCCTGATTCAAAAATCCCAATGCCCCTACAATGTCTCCAGATATCCAAAAGGTCGTTGTATGGAAAGATGTTAAGTTACAAGAAAGAAACAACTACCACCTACTCTCTGGTTTCCTTATTTTCCTTCTACGTTTTTAAACTGCAATTTTAGGTAGGACTTTATATACAATTTATATACTCGTATTTATCCATTTTTTCACTCATTATATCATGAAGTAAGGAAAGGCTTTTTATTTCTTGCTGTATGCACTATTGCACACTGATGGCTATTCGGACCATTCTTGAGATACTGTGTTTGACATAGCTACAGTAAGCAACACTATCAGGAACACATTTTATGCTTAAAATTAGACATAATCCAACTAAAAGTTCATTTTTATCTTATAATGCTTTAAGAAGAAAACTGATATGGGTGCCTTTCCTCAAAACTATTAGTTTGTGGTATTCTGCAGGAAAATTGTTAGTTAAATAGAAGAAATAAAATAAACAAAGAATAAATTCAAAGAACTCTTCTAGCGTCATCTTCGGAACAAAAGTGTAAAGAATGCGGATTCGATTATTTGATTAGTGTAAAGTGTACAAGGGCTAATTAGCTAAGGGGAGGTTTACATTTTTAGAGATTTTTCTAGGGAAATTAACACCTATTCTCCTTATGCATATGGAAAACGACAGAAACGTTCATACAGCTAGCTCGCCGAGATTCAAAAATATGTCAAACTAATGTTTAGGTATCTGATCCACTTGGCCATTTACGGCCTCAAAAGGATTCAGAAACATATTTTGGAAATAAACTTATTATGATAAAAATTTTAGGATAAAAGTGACAAGTTTTAATATCGTATTCAAAGAATTCAGGAATATTGTTTAATTTGCAACCTGAAAAGCGTTTTTGATTAATTATAACAAAATTAAAGTTAAACGGATATTTAGGAGCCAACAATGAAAACAAACGAAAGATTTAATTAAGTTATCATTTTATGAAGAACATATATGAGGTCGGAAGATAAAATGCATATGAAGTTACGAAAAACAGAATTTATTTAGAACTATGCGTAAAAATTAATTTAGAATTCTTCATATATATATCTATATAAATATACTTAACAACGCACAGTATTGAAATTATTAACTGCATTCATAATATTTATTTTTTTACATAAAAATGAGATGAAATATAATTACAATTAAGAAATCTAAATTTTTAATCACATTTATGTCAAAGAATACTACGCATAAGAGCAGGAAATCATATACTTCTTTATCAGATTAGGAGACAATGACCAAACTGAAAGTGGCAAGGCAGTTTATTAAAGCATTTTCTTTGCATTTAGCCATGTTGCTGTATTCCTTTTCAAATGCCACAGTAAAAACATCGTGTGACATAAAATAATAACCTAAAATAAAGTAATGAAATAAAATCTTTCAGATGGCTTTCAGATTTTACATAACGCTCACAGGCGCATTTTTTAACGTTCTGTGTGTTACCTTTATTTATTAAATACCATGTTCTTAGAACTTCAATCACATAAAATCTAATTCAACAGCAATATCACAAAATAGTTTAAAACAGCATATCTTTAAAATTTCCTATAAATAGTCTCACGAGCTGGAGATAAAAATGCTATTTTCCGTGCAGTGTTGCCATTGCTCGCCTTGAAGAAAAGTTTGAGTTTGTTATTCAAAAATTCGTTAAAGTGTTACAAAATAGGATATATAACAAAACAAATTCGCATTTCGGGCGTCCAGGGGCCCATGTTTGGGTGGAGGATTAAGTTATTTAAACGTTGATGGCTCTAGATACCGTCGTTTTTCCACAATACAAGAATACATTAGGTCTGAAGATGTGAAAGAACATTTGAATAATATAGTAGTTTATTCAAGGTAGAATCCACGTCTCCGCCGTGTCATGGCAGAGACCAAGAATATGTTGTCCGATACTAATAGAAGAAGAGAGGGACGAATACATTTTAAAAGTTGTTTATTAATTACTTCATGCCATGCTTTTCTCCATACTGATTTTTGCAAGCTCGCCACTGTATAATCCTTGCTCGCTCTTAAAAACTGTATTCCTCTGGGCCATAATAGTAGCCAGCATACCCAGTACGGTAAGGGCGGACGAAACGCCAACAAGACTACCCAGTACAGTGAGGGCGGACGAAAATCCAAACAAAACTCCAGACGAAAAAGGAAAACAGCTGTATCATTACAGCACTTACTCCGCCAATTTCAAAGGAAGGCAAAGAAAAGCCAACCTCTAAAAAGGCGGCTATAACATAATAGTAGCAAGAAGAGAACCAACAACAAAAATCCAGAAAAGCGAAGAAAAACCACAAAATCACAAATTGTCGCCATTCATAAACTCGTACCTCTAAATCAACAGTTAAGCATCTCAGCTCATAAAAAGAATCCACAGTGAGAACAACTAATCACAGTGTTTCTTTCACTTAAGCAGACAAACTGAACTGAAATTAGCTGTTGTCTAATGAAATCGCTTAATCGTGTTACAACAAAACACTTAGCTAGAAACTTGTTGCCAAACGAAACATATGAAACCCCTTATCTGTTTCCATAACATTCTAATAATTACAATGACTTAAATTTAATGTGACCTCGACACGTATTCATCTCTTTTTCGGACGAGAAAGCGAAAAAAAGAATTTATGTGTGCATAATGAAAATTGTAGTATCGTTGTAGGTGCGAGCCTAATATCAGATCACGACAGTCACTTTGGAGCTAACGGGATACATATTACATAGATTACAAATTGCATTTTAACTGAAATTATTTATAATAAAAGTGTCAACAAGCCATGCTATATAGATAAAAACAAAATTTTTAATATTGGAACAGGGAATCACTTATTTAAATATCCCATAATTCAATAATAATATCCCATAATTTCGTATTCGTATAAGCTCCGTCTTATTTGCACACTGTTAGAATATAATTCATATCACGACAATGTGACATATACCATTTTTTGCAATGCAATCAATTTCTAAAAAAATAACATGAGCAACTTTTTATGCAAAATACGTATAATTGCATAATGTAAATATGGTATGTAAAATTTCTGAAAGACCCTATTGTAAGTATACAGTAGAGAACTGTAAACGAAGTATTAAACTTATTCTATGATAAGATAAAATGCAATTTTTTATACATCCCCAGTTACACTTAACTAGGCAAATAACATATAGGATAAAGAAATAGCACAATGCACTATAATCACATCATACTAAAAATTTTGAAAATCAAGCACTTTTAAGCATTTACGTATCGTGGTGTGGGTCATAGGGAAATTCTCTGAGAGGTTTCATAGTTTCAGGAAGGAGGATCTTTGTCAGTCTTATATTTATTTCTTAAGTATTTAGTTTTATTTTACGAATATAAAAAACTACTTTAATACACGTTTGGGTATTTATGAACATTTCTACACTTTTTCTTGTTTAATCTAGTATACAATGCGTTAAAAAATATTCGAAATTTAAATAAATGATTTTTCAGTTTGGGTAAGGGGGTGATGATAGTCTGATAAGGATAAAAGAAAGTGCATAAGGCAAAAATAAAAGTTAAGAATGGCTGACTTAGAAGGGATTGGTATGCTTCAAAACAGTATTATACGAACCATATGGCAGTTACCACAGCGTTTTCTAGCTTTAGGCGAGTTAATATTCAATATTCGTCAAGTCATGATACGCTTTTCGCTTCTGAGAGAGAGGCGGTGCGCAGCAAGAAGAATTCCTCCAATAGTGAGCTTTAGTAAGTTGTAATGACAGGCTTTATGAAAGCTGCTGGAAGATGACAAATATGTATTAATATTGGCGAGAAATACATCTGATTAAATATGCACTAATTTCACTTTTTGAAATGTTGAGGGAGGTTAAACATTGTAGCGTAAATCAATTATGAATGACACAAGTTCTTGCAATTCTAGCAATCCGAAGTTCAATATGAATTTTCAAGTTAAGTAAAATGCAGTAAAATTTTCAGAAAAGTCATAGAAACCTGCATTATCAACTTACTTAGGTGTTAAAATATAATAGTATATATGAATTCAAATGACAGTCAATTTTTACAATAAACCGTGGATGTAATGTTCTTTGTATTCGATATTTTGCTTAAATTTGTCATTCCACTTCAGATAAATAAACTATGCTTTTATTGCAATTGAAATAAGATTCATCAATTACTGAAAAAATGCAAGTTTGATTCAAAATGCAAAACTTTGGTCATTATTTTTAAGGACCAGAAATAGGATGCTAATTGATTAATTTTATCATTTCTGTTAATATGCTCAAATGTAAATGATCATTTTTACTATTTAACCGGTAATGGAAATAATGCATATCATTCATTAAAACAAATAATTTCAGTTTAATTGCAGTTAAACTACTAAAAGATTAAGACTTAGTTACGTATTAACTTCACATTAAATTTATTAATTGCGCCATTCTAATCAAATAATTCCAAGGAAATGCCTTAGGTTAGTTTTTTAACTAATTACATTTTCTTCTGCAAGTAATTTCTTTGGCCAAGCATCAGAGGTTAACATTCTGTAAATTGCATTAAAAGTTATGATGAGAAATCAAAAAATCAAAGGGAAACCTAGCCGCATCATATCTAAAAAAAAGAAAAAAGAAAAAAAGGAGTGGTTGTTGGAAGAATGTTTCCAGCTGAAGTACAAAAAGAATAGAAGTTTGAGAATCCATAATTACTATATGATTTGCTATATAATTTGAAAGTTTTTCTCAAACTCATAACAAAATTAGTACTGTTTTTATTATTGTTTATATGCGTCTAATATACTGAGTTTTTCTCAAGAAGTATTTTTCTGGAGTACTTAATCTGTGGGCATACTAGCTTGATGCTCCAAATGTGATCAACCATCACACGTACGTTCCATCTACTGTGATACCGTGCCTCCATGACCTTCAGATCTTGGTGGAATCGCTCACCCTTCTCATCATTCACTCTACCAAGATTTTCCGGAAATTATCAAGATGGCTCTGCAAAATAATTCAGTTTGGTGCTCATGTTGCAACCAAGCATTTTGAAACTCTCGAAAAGTTTATGAATAATTTCGCTGTAAGTTTAGCTCAAGTATTTCCAAGAACTTTTTTGACAGTATTTTTGAATGCCAACCAAGCATTCTTCAAAGTTCTAGCACTTTTCCAATGAAATGTTCATCTTTATGGAGCTGCCGAATCTGTGGACCATCAAACACACGGACACCTTTACTTTTTCAAATGACAGGCTAAGAATTATCCAAATGAGATACTTGAAACAGTCTCCTTTAATTGGCAAAGCTTTAACAAATTGCAGTTTTATACACAGAAATGGAAATATAATGTTCTTTCTGTCGACACGTGCTTGATGTAGAATGTTTGAATTGGTCAGAACTTCGTCGCCAATGGGCTGCCACCCCCCAGTGCTTCTTACGAGCTGTGCAGTCTCACATGCTAAAAAAACAGGGATACTTGGTATATCTGCTTTGCTGGTTAAGGAGAAAGCCGATCATTTTAAGAAACACAGATGAAACTCATTTTAAGAAACACCAATGGATCTACACAGATGATTCATTAGTGCGTGTGATATTGCAACAAATCAGTGACTCTGTGTATATGTCTTCATATTCTTCACACAAACAAACTAAGTGACCTATTGGAACTGTACCAAAATATTTCGGTTGTGAAGGAAGATACACTTCAAGCTATGCTTTGAACTATCGATGAACAATTGCCATTGAGTTACGTTAGAGATTGAAATTTCTTCTATTTTTTTATTTATTTATTGCCTGATAACGCTCTATTTCACCTTTCCCGATGTTGAACAGATAGGTTAGAATTTAAAACAAAATTTCAAATCCCAATATAATTTTAAATATTCTTTCTTTAATTATAAAATTCTTGAAAATATCCTATAAGTACCTGTTGAAGGAAAATGCAACTGTGTATTAGAATATTTATGTGTATATTGGGCTTACCAGACATACGAAAATATTGAAGTAAACATACGATTTTTTGATTTCATACAGATAAACATGTACAGAAATAATGAAAACCCATTGCATTTCGAAGTTTATCTAAACGAAATCTATGAAGATATATTCAACTTAATACTTGCCTTTAGTTTAATCTTTGGGGTTTAATATCAATTTCTACTTGCTCTAAACAGCTCTGCATGAAAAAAATAACATTAATACATATTTGAATATTTACAGATACACAAGACTGATTGTACATGATGTATCTATTTTTCAATTTCAGAAAGTTTAATAGGAAAAGAAAAGCAATGTATATTCATTATATATGTATGTGTTGAAAAACATACAGTAAGACCTCTGCTTAGAGATATTTCTCAAAGAAGACCACCTCTTAATTAGAGATGATTGGAAGCAATTGCATGGTCTCTTCAAAACGTTTTATTTCAATGTAACGTGTTGACTTCTTTTTTTGAAGATAATTCTGGATAGAGCCAGAGACAGTAAAAGAACTAATGTTTCAATAATTTTAACCTCTTTGTTGAAGATATACCTAACGTTGTTGAATTCTATTATTCTTGTTTCGTGTACTTAACTTTGCCTTATTTTTCTCATTTAAACGCATTCGGTTGCTGAGTGTGCTTTTTTTTTCATTTTATGCTTGAGCTTATTACATTTAACCGTCTAAGATATTTTTCTAACTTCAGTTTTCTTGAGCTGCGATGTTCTCAAATAGGAGACCCCACTCCATTTTCCCATTCACCAATATGAAACAGAATGGATGTCATTTAAATTTTAGATATCATTTCTTCAGACAGTTGGTTGTTTACGTTTAATAATGCTGTAATCACTTCTTCAAAAGTCATTTGTTTATGTTATTAAATGTTCATGTTTTTTTTTCTAACTCAGCTTGCATTTTTGAGGTTTTGAAAAATTCTTCTTTCGTAAAGAGTAAAAATGAAATCAGGACGATATGTCAGGAAAACAAAATGCTTGAAAGGGTCAGTATTGAACATCACAGCGTAAGGACATGTGACAATGGTTTAATTCCGCATTACTCCAAACATAGCAGAAGGTTCATTAAAAAGAAAACCGAAGACTTTAGTAAACCATAAAATTAACTTTATTTAAAATTAAAAGGTAAAATCCGACATTAAATACATGATGTAAGCCGACGTCAAATGTCGACCACGAATAAGCAGAAACAGTGTAGTACAAGTGAGTCTCTCGGCGAAACATTCAAGTTTTTATACTCGTTATATTTTATTTTATTTTTATAATTTTAATTCAAATTTCCATATGTTGGATTACTTTTGTTTTACACGGTTTTGGATTCCGTTCACTTAAATCGAAATTATCATTATCAGATTTTTAAACGTTTTTGCTTATTTATAACATTCATGCTATAAAATGTTTTACATCTTTTTAACCCTACATGTATGGATTCAAAATTTACAAAAATTTCTATTTTTCATGCATTTGATTACTTATTTTTGTTAATATTTTTAAAATTTTTTTATAATTTTACAATTTTCCTCATCATTTACTTCTGCCTGTACGAAATGGACTGATAAAAGTACAGATTAAAGTTTAAAACCTAAAATAATCTAACAAAGCAATTTCTGTCTTTGTTGGTTCAGAAATACTCTGATTTATTTTTTTATTTCGTTGCAACAACCCTTAATGACAATGCAGAGAAAGATGTAAATTTCTTATTCCATTATTGGTTTTAATATATTTTGCCATTCGTTTTCAGTTTGATATTGTGTTTCTGGTTTTTTGGTTTTCGCATATGTTTATTCCAAACTGAATATGAGATCAGTTTTAAACATATTATCTATTTTAATTTATTTACATTATATATATATGTATTCTGTCGAGAATTTAGTTACATACAGAATTCTAGAACATAAATTATCATACGTTACAAAAACATTTTCTCAGACGTTATTACATTGTTACCCATTAATGCAGATTACAAAACAGTAGCTAATCTCTCCTCAGTACGAAGTTTACAGTTTTTACCATTATGCTGAGAATAAACTTATTCTATGTGTATGTATTTTAATCTTATGGAAGTTTAATGTATTTTAAGTAATAAGTATTTGCAAGCTTATTGTGACTGATTACAAGTATTCCTTTTGATTAAATCAAACGGAATTCAACATAAAGATAATAATGTATAGCCGAATAATTACAAAATATTATTCACCTAGAGTAAATAATACCTACAGCGAAAAATATTTCACAATGTTGAAAAATTCTTTAAAAGAAGCAATTGAAAAGTAAAGTATAATCGAAAGGGAAATAGAGATAGATAGCTGAAGATACCCTCACAGGATAAAAGAAATCTAACTCTGGCTATCGTCTTGCACATCATTATTCGTTCTTTCCTAAAACTTGGCATATATGTACCTAAAGGCTTGAACAAAAAAGAATTCCCTTTCTGTTGAAGAGACCTCTTCCATCCCCACATCCCTTTCTGATCAGGCTGAAGAAAGGTGTGTTTATCCTGTCAAGAGCCTCATTCATCGCGTGTGGAAAAGCTTGGATTGTAGAATATTCCCCAAGGAAAGAAGACTTAAGGAGAAGACTGAGTGATTTGCTACGTGGTGAGATTAGTTGAGAATACTACTGCGTGAAAGCAGACGCAATTGTTTGTGTGTGGATTGCGTTTCGATCAGCGCCAAACAATTATAAATGAAAAGACAAAAGCGTAATTGCAATAGTTTCTCCTTATTGTCGATAGTAAAAAAATACTAATGGTGTATTATTAAAAAGCAGGAAACCTTCTTTTCCCACGGCTGGGCTATTTAAGCGAAATTAAGGATTTATATGAAATCTCTATTTTTACTACCATTTTTGATGTGCCAGAAGCACTTATCTACAACACATGAGAGAGTAACCTAAATCAACAGAAGTAAAATTAAATATTCAATAATTCGAAATGTATAGACAGCACTACAATGCGGTTTCCAAGAAAATACACAGACAAACATGAGATTTGCTTTCAAATAAATAAAACTTTTATTTCCAGAATAGTGACATTTTTCTCAATATATATAAGAACTATTAATGTTTAATGAATATCTTGTTTAGGTGCTGGATGGAAGTTAGCTAGTTATGGCCTTGCCAAATCTTACGAAATTTTATTCACTTTACTAGAAAATAAGACTTAATACCAGCCGATGACTAACGTTCTGTTTAATTTCAGATGTCATGTTCAAGGCACAACCCCGTTAAAGTCCTAACAAGGTAAAACGTTCTCGGCGGAAACTCCTTATTAACAGTTTTCCACTGCGTAATTTTAAAGGGGGAATTAAAATATAAATACGGTTCCTTCAAGTGATTAGCAGAGAGCGGGCAATATTTCATCTCGAATCAAAAACACTTAGTCAACAAAGTGTTTCAAATACAAGAATCAATTACAAAATAACATGATATATTTCGTTTCTATAATAATCGGAAAAAATTATAACATTGCAAAAGATATGTTTTATTTAGAAATTTTTCAGATTACTACAGCTGCTTTCTATTACAGCGACAAGTAGTTGCTTTTAAAAGGAAATATTGTTCAGGCTGATCATAAAAAAATGTCTCTAATATATTGAGCTTCCGGCGGCCTATCCGCTTAACCGATGGAAAATGAAAATTCAGATACATTTTTTTATCTAATGGCGGGCACTTGCCTTTTCATTTTTGATCACTACTAAGAAAAAAAGTGATGGCCATTTTATTGTGGAGGAACCTAATGGGCGGCCATCCTGCTCTCTTATGAAGGGACAGACAGTTACAACGATGCCTTCTCCGAGATTCGAGCCCAGCCCTTCGGTACCGCAGTAGGCTTCTCTAATCATTATACCGCCTGAGCGGCAACTTTCAGGTAATGTTATTTAAACGTAAATGCTCCAGATTGTGATTATTTAAAACAATAGACTTCCTATGGTTATGTTTAGAGTGAAAGCATTTCAAAATTTTCAAATGGCAACACCCACGTTTTCCTACACTAATTTATTAAAGCATTGAAAAATCTTAAATGGTATTGGAGAGACACACGTATGACGAAAATTGCAGGCCCAAAATATTGGCAAAGAAGACAATTGTAAAGGACCAATGACAACAGTGAGAGGAGGTGAATTGACGTGCTTTGCATACATCTTCGACAAGGTCACTTCCATAGGTATGAAAGCGTGCTCCCTCAAAAGTGCTTCGTACACAATAATGTTATGTTATGTTACGTAGAAGTGAAGGGGCCACCTGATATTTACCCTAAGTAAATACAACAATGTTGCAAAATTAAGTAATTTCAGAACTGGTGCAGCGAAATGTTGTTAATTAATTGCATTGGATGCAAGATGAGACTTCTCAATACGTCGCTTCATGTATTCGACAAGTACTGCAAGAGCACTTTGGAGATACAGCCATCTCCCATAATTTTGCAGTGTAGTATCTACCGTGATCCCCCGAACTCACTTAGATGGATTTTTGATTCTGGCGTTATCTGAAAATATGAAGAAATATACGGAAGCAGGTAGGAATATAGTAATAAATGTTGAAGTACAATATCTTGGAATTACTTTTGTTGAAATTATTCGATTTCTTTTATAATAAACTGCAGTGTTACGAAATAAACTGTTTTATTCAAATACTAATATTAGTTTGATGTTAACATTGTTCATAAAATATGCACGCTTCATACAAAAATATAGGAGGAGAAGAAAAATATGATTAATTTTGTAGACTATCCAAAAGGATTGCACATTAATATCTTTAGAAGGATGCTTGATACAATCATGGTTATAGGTTAAGAAATAATCAAATAATGTTTTGAGAATTTTCCTCCTATGATAAGCTTGAGTAGCTTACATTTCTATGCGGTTTCATGTGAAAACAAATGTGTGACTGAAAAAATTATTTCCTTTTTTTTTCTCTAACTTTCTTGCAGAGAGAAGTCCATCACTCTGTACGAAAAATCAAATTTCATCGCTGGGAGAGAAAAGATTATTTTTAGGAAACGTCGCAACTTAAAACAATGCAAGGGTCAATAGCACCTAACAAAATTCGCGTGCGATAAAAAAGCAAAGTCTGAAATTCACGATGTTAAAGCGTCATCAAAAAAAACAATATAGTAAAAAAGAAAACGGTAGCAAACCTTCGTTGATTCAAAATATCACACAAACGACAAAAGAAAAACAGCGGTAAAATATCGCATAAGTATGCATTTTATTATATGAGAAATTAATATTACCTACAAAAATATGCCTTTGAAGCTACTTTATATAGTTTACCGTAATTTTTTGGAATTAATAAATAATATTTATTGCCAGTATTTTTTGTCCCGATTATACGGCAATATTTTAAAACCAAGTGATGTTTTGTGTCATTTACTTTTATTTATTTACTTATTTGATAAGCGCTCCGCCAATCGCACTACACTGAAAGGGAGGTATGCCCCGTGGAGGACCTTTTAAGAAGAGCTGGCTCGTGCACACATTATATATAGAAAAAAATACGACCCTAAATTTTCTCGAATCCGAATTTAAAAAGGTTCTCAAATCCTTCGTTTAAGAATACTCAGATGTAAAATATAAAGTATTTTATTAATTAAAAATACATTAATTAACGTTTTAATGAAAATCAGGTTGCAATTCAGCTTTTAAAATATACGTATATTTGTTAAAATGATACAAGTGTATTTAGTTCATGAAATAGATAATTAGTAATGATATTCATTTCCTCATTTTACAAAACTTCTTAAGTAGGAAATAAACCTTTATTCCATTTATTTAGGATTCTTTTTTAAATGAAAACAGGTTGAAAGAGAAAAGGATTTTTAAGAGTTAACACACATACATGTATGATTTGAATGATATAAAACATGAAATTCTGTCCACAGAATTAGGAGTGTGGCACTATGGGCCAGCATTAGGTAACATAACGTGATTGTAATAATCCAGGTTGACTAGAAGTAAAATAATCACGTAATTTTTTCATAAAGGCTTCTACTAAAATTTATCTTTCAAAATTCTTTAGCTAAAATGTTTAATAATTTAGAAAAATTGGACTGATTAAAAAGCGCGAATGTTCGAATCTTCATATTTTGAGACTGTTTCGAGCTTCATTCATTCGAAGATTCAGATGTCTCAACCATATATTTTATCCTTCGATAATCTTTTCGATCCTTCCATACTTACCTACGTTTATTTTCTCAGTCCTGATTTTCTAACGTTACTTCTGTCACGACCATTCAGACGAAAACCAGTCACATGGTTGAAGTAACATCAAGACAATAATCCATTTATAGTTACTATTCCTGAATATTAAAATAATTCTGCTTTAAATTTGTGCTATAATATTGACTGATGTTCATAATTTCATTTCATGGAATACTAGCTCATCACATAAAGTGGTACGCATTGTAGACTGTTATTTAAAATGGGAACTTCAAGCTTATTTTCCGTTGCCGGATTTGATTTGTAATCATAGGAACCACAGTTGCGGAAAAGAGCTTAAGTCACTTATTCTCTCCCACACCACACTTCATTTACGTTTAACGTATTTCAATTTATGAAAAGAGCGCGAATGGAGGCTGATTTGAGCTACAATCTCAAATGACGTGGAGAAAATAAGTGATGATGACAAGAGTTGCGATCAAACATGGAAGAGGGGATGGCAGTGGCCTTGTAGTGCCTATTTTTAAGTCACAGACTATAGTGGCCAAGTGAATAAAATTGCTCTACATAGTTTTCAATCCGTGCTCAAATTCGAGCAAACAGGATTGGAGCATGGCTTTTGTGATTTTCACCATACGTAATGCGAATACGTGTCAGTTTCTCTTTGAATGTACTCCGTAAAGTCATCCTTCCTCAGATATACAAATGTAGCATTCTTTGAGTAATCTAAATAAAATTCAGTACGTAAAATGGTATGATGCATGAATGATACTTTCTGCAAATAAGAAGCATTCAACCAAAACATCTCTGATCGTTTTTATTTATATTATTTAATGTAACACTGAAATCTAAATTAATCGTTAAGAGAACAGTAGTTCTTAAATTAAAACTGAATAATCTTCAAGATTTGTCTTCATGCTTTAAAAATTTCCCCAGTTACAATTACTTTTCTTCTAATGTTACACTTATTACTAAATTTTAAAATATTAATTCCGTTTACACTAAGCAACTCTACAATTTTTATAATTACATCATCTTAATTTGTTTATGAACTAATCTTCTGCACTGAAATCATTCTGTGAAAAATACTTATCAGATGGTTTAAATTGTCATTAATTTTAATTCATCTGGTAAAAGGAGAAAACTGGAATTACTAAAATTAAAAATAAAGCAGCCATTATTCGATAATTATCTCCCTTAAAGTAATATTCGAAAGTGCGTAGTCATTTCTTTTTCTCTTTGCCCTCTCAACTGATTTAGCTTTTTTTCTTCCGAAATGATTCGAAATGACAATGACATTTTTCTTGCTATCACCTTCATATTCATTATTATAGTCATTTCTTATTCAATTCAACAAAAGTGGAAAAACACTGTTCTTCCAGATGATGCTTCCAGAAATGAGTATAATTAGATTATTTCTAAACGTGATAAGGAAGAAAGACTTTATTATTAAAAAACCTAATAAATTAATTACATTACGAAAAATAAAATCTTTTTACATAATGCTTTCCGATATGATGACATTCTATGCTAACAAATGAAGGAATGGTAATTACATTTTCGTTTTATTTTTCATTAGATCTGACGGGTCGTTCATTAATCCTTTTCTCTTAGGGTCTTATAGTAAACAACTGCTGCTTGAAAATAATGTTTGCGTTACTGGGCAATGCTTCCATGCTATGCGATCGGGAAATAATCGACTTTGAGAACTTACCAGATGCTTTTAGCTCAAAATCATAAATTTTTGTTGTTGTTAGTGTTTTATAATTTCCCGATGAGGACTATGTATATTTGAGATATTAATCCAAACATATTTCATATCCCTGAGGCCATCAGGTTTCGATATTTATTCATTTCCATCTACCTGTTTACTTAGTTGGAAGAATTATATATAACAGTTTTAACTTGTGGAAATAATTATAGCTTGAAGTGTAAAATCTAAGGTATATAAAATAAAATCTTTGCCATGAGTATATACTGCTAAGTATTAATATACAGAGTAAAATTTCATTAATTAATTAATCATTCAAAAATTACGTTGTAAAACTGAAGTAAAATATTTTTCAGATTTTACTGAATATAGTCTTGAATAAATATGATTTTATCAAAACGATATATATAATGAAAATAGAATTTTGTTTTAATATTTGACAAACTGTGCAAAACTTTCTTTCTTAATTGAACAAATCATGTATTTAATTATTAGAAGTATTTCGATGATCTAGAAATATAATCACATTTACTAGGTAAATTAGGGAGTGAAATGCTGAATTATTAAAGAATAGTTCTCAATTTTTGCAAGATTTGGTGGAAGAAGAATATTAACTTACAGGTTTAAAGTAAACATCATAAATATTTTTACAAATTCATTACGATCTTCAAATGTAAACAGAATTAAGGTGATAAATATACTTATGTAGGAACAGAATATTTTAAATTAAAGATGTTGACGCTTTCTGAGTTTCTGAGACGGAAAGTGAACAAAAATGTGCTAAAGGGCGCAGCACTCGATTAAAATATGCCGAACACGGCACACATAAACTAATATTAGCTAATGACTCAGGACGTAATGATTTTAACAGAAAAATTTAGCCAGTGAGTCAATCCTGAGTAACTCGTTATATGTAATAACGCTTAAGAAGAGATGAAAATGGTTTTCTGGGTGTTAAAATGTTCTTCTGAACGTTAAGTTTCTTTTCTTAGTTTTTTTTTAAACTTTTTTCTTAGTTTTCTTAGTCTTCTTTTCTTAGTTTTGGCAAGTTTTATGCCGAAAGCACATTACTCTGAAATACAACGGGATTCAGAAATCCTGCAAATCTCATTCCAAATATTAGTTATTATAAAAATAGAAACGTTTTGCTGTTTGAGATTATTGATCTTCAGTGAAATAATGCTCATGACCATTGGAATAATATTCACATTCCTCTGCTGACAAAGCAGCTGGTCTGCATGGTTGGCCTCTACCAATAAGGCAGCTGGAAAATGTGCTTATTAACAAATTCAAACTCTAATCATGTACCCGTTGATTACCTTTGTATTTATGAATATTAAACGGTCGACACAAAGCAAATCATTCTGAAGAAAAGGCTTAGAACTGAAGAATTGATGGATAATACAACAGGACGGATACAACAAATCTTGGTATTACCATAGAACTTTACTAGAAGCCAGTATCAGTCTGTCTTTACTATTTATCAGAATATGTTACAATACTAATAATGTTACTAGATCCTACAAACTATGGGCATGCTTTAATTATAGATAGCACTCTAGCGCTCATTAATATACATGTTAATTTTAACACAAAATTATAAAAAATGCAAATGGATTAAGAGCATACGTAAAAACACTAAGCAAATCCCTACTCGACACTACTCTCTGTGCATGATAAACGTAAAAAAAGACATCAGATTAAACAATGAGAAAATGGTGTATTAAATATAAATATTAAAAAAGTAAATACAACATGGCACATTAACAATGAGAACACATACAGTAATAATACAACTGAATAGGATACAATAATAATAAATATGCATATATTTGTAATAATATTGTTGCGTGCATACCCGGTTCGTAAGAAATCGAATGCACAACTCGATAAAAAGTTAATAAAATGTATTCTTATCAGAAGAAATATAACAAAAAATTGGATTTTTCCTCAAAGATATTCGTACAATATCGCAATACCTAGCAATATAACACAGTAGCTATATTTTGAACTACTAAAACGTTAAATAGAACGCAATCTAAAGCGAAGAGAAAGCTAAACCGATCACAAAATTACAGCACTGAGTAAACAACTACTGAGCTGAGATGTTTCTCTCCGGCATTTATAGCTTGTTAAATCAGCCGCGCGAGAGAATTCTAGCAAGTTCTGGAATGCAAAATAGTAGAATTATGGTTACATAGTTACATAGTTTTTTACATTTAATCAAGTTAAATATCAATTACAGAGAGATACTTTTATTCAATGTTAAATGCATGTGCTGTTGTATTTTTACTTCTCCAGCGTAGCTTTCTCTTAAAATATGACACGCGCTGCATTGGACGGGGAAATAAAGCAATATTAATTATAATTCTATAAAAAACATCTAATTAAATACAAAATTCCTAACACTGCCCCTTCCCATGGACTGCACGTTCCAGGCAGTACAGTCTCTGGACAGGAAGCCATATTTACAACTAAAGCATCAATACAATAATACACATTGCATAACAATTAAAGACAACATAAATAACAATTGCAATAAGTAACTTAAAGTAAATCAAATACTAAACACAAATCAAATCAAATACAAATTTAGAAACAAAAAGGATCATGGTCTTATACTATTTACATAATACACACTACGTACTACGGCCATAATAAGGATCTAACTTGTCGTAATGAACGACCTTAGGCTTAGAGTTCGATGACTTACCGATCCAAAGCACGACTTTGTTCAGCATGTTTAGGACTGTGTGAGGACCATCCTAAGGTGACTGTAGTTTACGACAAAGTCCTTTCTACCGAATCGAATTCCACAACCAAACCTTGTCTCCTTCATTGAATTGATGTAGAGTAACTCTCGTGCCGTATCAGGCCTTCATCTTCTCTGTCGTCAAGTTCACTCTCTCTCGTACAAAATTGTGCATCACTTGAAACTGAGCCTGGAGATCTTGGATGTATTTCTCAGGCGGTAAAGGCGCATCCGGAGGGCGACCAAACAAAAGATCACAAGGCAGACGAAGGTCACAAACCAATGAGTATCTGCGATGGAGAATAGCCGGGAGTCTGGTGTTTCTCTTCGACCGTAGTACGATTTCGGCAGCTTCCTCAGGCTTCGGCGTTTCCAGGTGACGATCCGTTCTGATGATGGATAGTTATGTCCTCAGATGCTGAAAGCCGTTTGTTGCTTTTGAAGTCCAAGGAAAAATTGTATTTCCTAAAAAAGTCCAACCCCAGTATACAAGGATCCGTAATCTCTGCTATATATGCCGTGTGATGGTAAGCGGCACTTCTGAAAGTGATTTTAACGTTTAATTTACTCTCGATGCCGATCTTCTTGCCGGACACAATCTGGAGAGTAACGCAAGATGGCATACAAATGAGTTTATATCTAAATTGTTGAGCTAATCTTTTCGAGTGATGGTGACATTAGCTTCTGTGTCAATGATCGTATTGCAAGGAACACCATCGATATGACCATTAATGGGTAGTCTATTACTGTCCATTACTGTTGCCACTCACTGCAGAAATCTTAAGAGCTTTAAAATGAGGTTTTTCACTATCGTTCAAACTCCGTGAAATGCTCCTTAATTTGTTTTTTGCGTCGTTGCTGGGAAATGGTCTTATTTTCTGTGCCGTGGAGTTTTTGCAGTTCCTTTGTACGTGGCTTTCAGTTCTGCAGTTCCAGCACTTTCTTGTCACTCTTTCTCCATCTCATGGCGTTTAATTGCGTACCATGGCATTTATTTCTCTGATTAAATCGTCTGTCTTATTTACCGTGCTCTGGGGTGTTCTATAGTTTCTTCGTATGGGGCCCTCAGCACCGCAGTTTCAGCAATTTAGGATTGGTTTCTTTTCACTCATATTCCGTCTCAAGAAACTGACTTTTCTGGTCAGTCATCTGTTTTATTTTACGTGCCCTGGAGTGTTCTGCAATTCCGTCGTATGTTGCTTTCAGCACAGCATTTACAACACTTTTGAGCCAGTTTGTTGTCACTCCTTATCAAAGCACTGACTTGTATAGATAAATCATCTAAACGAGCCATCACTCGATCCACTGGTTCGTGGACTTGTAAAGTTCTGACTGGGTTGCGATCTCTACAAGCTCCTTGCTGGGCTGCCTCAAATTTCATGGCGTACACTAGAACGTTTTCTATATCGTTGATATCCGCCATTCGTACAGCTTTCTGTATTTTAGGATCCAAAATGCCGTTGATGAAATATCGCAGGGACAAAATTTCCCTTGTTTCTGTCGGGCAATCCGAAAAGGTGAGATGGGACAGCCTTTCAACAATTCGTGACAAGTTCCTCCAGAATTTCCATGGGCTTTTGTTCACTGGATTTCATTGAAGCCTCCTGTAGCCTTTTAAGCATTTCTTCCCAAAGCGCAAGTCCAACGCGCCGGATAAAGCTTAGAAATCTAGCCTCTGGTTTTTGGGAAGAGTCTGCAAGATATCCGCTGAGTCTTCTTTCAAAGAAGCCGCGAGATGACAGGCTTTAGCTTGGGAATCCCATCCATTCGCATCCGCCGCTATAGAAAATTGTGTATCATATACTTTCCAGGAGGTCTTCCCTCCATATGTGGATAGCTTCAGAGAGGAACAAGCAGGCACGGGGAAAAATTTAAAACCATCCGAATTGCTCCCTGCTGTCGCTCCGAATTTCTTTAAAATATCAACTTCTTTGGCAACTGTAGAAACTTTGTCATCAGTTTGTTGATCGATTTTTTGTTGAACGGTAGAAACTCCTCATTCGATTTGTTCTGTAATCTATTTGTTGTTGCACGGCCGAAACTCTCACTTTAATTTCTTCTTTGACAGAAGAAACCTTTTCTTCAGTTTGTCCAACTTTATTTTCAACCGCTTCTATTCTGCCTTCCACAGCCTCAAATTTGTTTTCTATTACACAGGTAATTTCTTTTTCCATCTCTTCTCGACCTGCTTCAATCTTTTCTTGACCAGCTTCCATCTTTTCTTTGACGGAATCTTGCCCAGCTTTCATGTCTTCTTGATCTGATTCTTAACAAGCTTTCATTTCTTCTTTAACAGTTTTCAAATCTTCTCTAACGAAATCTTGGCCAACTTTCATCTCTTCTTTCACCGAGTTGACGCATGACGAAAAGATGGAAATCTTTTCTTGAAACGCGTGAAAGGTAGACACGAGCTGTCTTAATTGTTCTTCCATCGCTCTTGTTACTGACATTCAAATCCCTCTTCTGACACCAAAAAGTGTTGCGTGAGTACGGGTTAGTAATAGATTGAATTCACATGTCGGATAAAAAATTATAAAATTTATTCTTATTAGAAGAAATATAACAAAATTTGTATTTTTTGTCAGAGATATTAATACAATATCGAAATTTCACGCAATAAAACAGAGTAGCTATATTTTAAACTACTAAAACGGTAAATACGTAGCGTATTCGGAAACTAAGTACCGTTTCATTCTAGCGCCGTCGCAGCGCTGTGGTAGGCGTCCCTCGCATGCGCACTAGTCTTTCTTGTTCACTGACTTTCAATTGTTGCCATTTTGGTTGCTCTATGTTGTGTTTTCAGTTTGCTGTGCACATTCAAAATGTTTAAGACAATTAGTTCTCCCGCTGACTGTGAGATTCGTGCCGTGATTAAATTTTTGAACGCGAGGAATGTTAAAAATGCCGAAATTTATCGTCAAGTGATAGAAGTTTCCAGTGAACACGCGATAAGTGATGGAATGGTGAGAAAGTGGGTAAGAATGTTTAATGCAGGTCGAACAAACGTCCACTCCGAGGCTCGGAGTGGTCGGCCTTCTGTTGTCACCGATGATTTGGTAAGGAAAGTTGATGAAGCAATTCATGAGAACAGACGCTTCACAATGACAACACTTTCAGAGGCATTTCCACAAATTTCACGTACTGTTTTGTTCGAAATTGTGTCTGACCACTTGAATTATCGCAAACTGTGTACCCGATGGGTTCCAAAAATGCTGACTGATGTCCACAAAACAAAGCGACTTGGTAGTGCCCTGACATTTCTCACGCGGTACAGTGATGAGGGAGAAAACGTTTTAAACCAAATTGGGACAGGTGATGAAACTTGGATGTGTCATTTCACACCAGAATCGAAACAACAATCGATGGAGTGGAGACACACTCATTCTCCGAAAAAACAAAAGTTCAAAGTGACAATGTCATCACAAGAAATCATGTGCGCTGTCTTCTGGGAGAGGAAAGGCGTTTTGCTTACTGAATTTCTTCCCAGAGGTGAAACCATTAATGCGGCACGATATTGTGAGACTTTAACAAAACTAAGGCGTACCATTCAAAACAAACGAAGAGGAATGCTCAGTAAAGGAATTGTGTTGCTCCATGACAATGCTCGGCCCCATACTGCTGGTGTCACTCAATCGTTAATTCGACAGTTTCATTGGGAGCAGTTCGAGCACCCGCCGTACAGCCCGGACTTGGCGCCGTCCGACTATCACTTGTTCCTGTACATGAAGCGCGAGCTTGGTGGCAAGCGCTTTGGATCTGACGATGACACGGAAAATGCTGTGGAGTCGCTATCGAAACTGGCGGGAAGTTTCTTTGACGATGGTATACAAAAACTGGTCACCCGCTATGACAAGTGTTTGATCATTGGCGGAAACTATGTTGAAAAATAGTTTAAGACATATATTTTCATGTAAAAATAAAATTGGATTTGAAAAAATTGTTTTACTACTTTTTTTTTTCAAAACGGTACTTAGTTTCCGAATACGCCTCGTAGAACGTAATCCAAAGCACAGAAAAAGCTAATCTGATCACAAAATTACAGCAGCTAAGGAAACACAAAATTTATATATAGTGAACTAATCCGGAAGCTTTAACAATGTAAGGAGCTAATGTATAGACCATGACTCATAAATTATTAGGCAAGCTCAGCCGTAATTCTGCTAAGTTCTCATCTGATTTTTGGAGGATATTTACATACTCTTCGATGATTTGATCACTAGTCATGTCTCTAATGATTGCCTTTATATTAATGAATCGAAAACAGCCATGAGATTAGTCCTAGAAATTTTGCGATTCGTTTATTAATATAGTTTTAAGTCACTTTCATATGTGAATGCTTTGAAACGAAATTCTAGATCAAGTTTGAATCAAAATGATAATCAAAAATGAGATGCATGGCCTGGAGGGTTTTACATAATTTTAATTAAAACTTAATTTAATATAGGCTAAAATGTCTAAATCGAATGTCAACACTTAAAAATCAAGAACTAAATAGTTTCATGAAAAGAATCTAATAATCGAATTATACTGCGTAATGTAATTCGAACTCTACCCTCAAGAAGACTAACACATCAAAAAAACTGTTTTGTAAGCCGTGTGTTCAGAAGGGGAAGTGTTAAGTAAGCCAATAGATGAACTTCTAATGCCATCTCTTGGAGATATCAAGATATATTCCTCGACTCTTTCTTCTACAAAGTAAATTTTGCAATTTTTTCTACATTTTCATTACTTTAAACTTCATGTGCACGTAACCAGTGGCGTTTTAATGTTACCTTGCAGTGTGAACAGAAGACTCTAGATCTCCTTATTGATATCATTCTTGCATGTCTAACCTTGAATGATGCGAAAGATCCATGCCGAGTCAACGTAAATTGTATTGAATGATAGATACAGATACTGCGTTGAAATTCTACTCTAAATGCAACAAACTCTGCCTGAAATGCTGAGTTTTAGAATTTAAATATATGGTGCTTTTTCACGGTATACCACAGAAACAATAGCCCATAATTTCAGTTACCTGTTTTACGTCGGTATATGTCGCATGCATCTCCTGCCATGTTGGTGATAATAGTTCAATTAAATTAAATTCTAGCAAATGATAGGCCGATATAGTTTCACTGTGCTTATAATCTGTTTGATAAATTCATTACGTCAGGCCGTGTTAGCGTTCAGGCTAAATGACATAGTACAACTCTTTCCTTTTGTACTACAAGTTAGAAAAGTGAGTCTAGCTACAATATTTCGTGCACTGATTGGGGAAGTTCTGTATCTCAACAAATGCTTAGGAGAAAATAACACTAAGCTAAGTTGGAAGCTCATGTTATTTTAGATGTATGGTCCAGTATCAAAGCTCATGTGCAAAGCTATCTTTCAGCTACAAACTGATACCAAATTCTGAGCATCTATGAGGATACCCACATTTGGAAGCCGTGGTTATTTTAAGATAACATTGCACCTCTAGGATGATGAACAAACAACTTTGATGCTGCACGTAATGCTTCAACTTGCATGTTTTATACAGTAGAAGAAGGCCCTAGTCTCAAATCAACATTTTATTTGAATCGCAAGATAATAATAAATGCGAAAAAGAATTATGTATAACGGTGTAAGTAGATACTGAAGTTCAAACTGAAAAAGAAAAACAGATTTATGGTCTGACACAATGAGTGCGATTATCAACAAAGCTCAAAATGTAAAAGTGATTCGAGAGACTGCTAGGACTTCAGAAGCAGACAAAGAAGATGAGGATTGCGTCTACTAAAAACTTTCCGAAATCTGCTCTCTGATAAAATGTTAAAATAAAAGTGCCTGATATTGATAGATCAAAAATCTATAACAGCTGTTATTATATATATTAAAGATGACGAGTTTTATGTTCTTGGAATGTACCACGAAGATGTGTTTGTGCGAATCAGTTGATCTGCTTTCTAATTCAATATGCCATAACAGTCAATCTTGTTGTAACAGGTAGTAAGAAGTATTAAAATAGCAGTATTAAAGAAAAATATACTGCATTTTTCTTATTTTTTAAATTTCATAATTTTTATTTTTACTTTTTCCCTAAGCTATCAATTTATTTTTTTAACTATTGCAAAATTATTTTTCAAAATTACTGAAATTTCTTCAGTAGTTATCGACAAAATTATGCATTAGTTCAGATTTTTCACATGGGGTCGTATTTGCAAAATAGCGTAAATATTGAATTTTTCATTTTTATTTCTTGTAACTCCTTAATAATAACTGTAAGACAGTTGCATTGACATAATCTTAAATCATACCTTATTTTGATCATTTTTACGATTTATATTATCAATTAAAAATTAAAGTGTGTTTTAACCTTTTTGGCTCAAACTGTGTACACTATATCTGCGAATGGAAAATCTCATCATAAGTAATTCACCCGTTTCGGGCTTTTACCGGAAGGCGTCGGTAACACCTAGATGGTTCGTAACTCCGCAAAGCTAGGTAAAAATCCGAAAGGGAATCATATTAAAGCATATTTTGGGCTTTTACCAAACAAGTTTGGTAAAATCTAGGTTTTACTTGGTAAACCTAGGGTTTAAGGTTTACCAGACTTCGGGTTTTTACCATACCATATATATTGTTGCGTGCGTACGGGTTCGTTATGGATTGAATGCACAAGTAGTTAAAAATTAACAAAAATTTATTCTTTCCACAAGAAAAAAATCAAAATGCTGAAATATTTCTTCAGAGATATTCGTACAATCTCACAATATCTCAAACGTTAAGCAAAATTCAATGAAAAAATAGATAAAGTTAATCCAATCTCACAGCGAAATCGCTACAATCAATAGCAGCATTAAGTAAACAAACAGTTCGCTTAAAACAGCTGCAAATACAACTGAGATGAGGCGTTTCAATTCAGCTTTTATAAGCTTTTTAATTATTTACTACAAACTACAATTTTATGATAAAACTTCGATTTTTTGCGATATTTGCGGATGGCAACAGTAATTAAGAGATAAATGCACGCGCTCTTTTATTTTTACTTTTCCGACGTAGCTATTTCTTCAAAAATCGTCTGTGTTGCATGGGAAAATAAAGCAATTTTAATTACAATTCTAAATAAATAGCTAAATAAATACAAAATCCGTAACACTATTGTAAAAAATTTCGCTTCCTTTGCTACCTGATACTTTTTTCCTCAAAAACGCTTTCCTAGCGCCAAGCTTTCTTCTCCTTAAGAATGTGAAATGTATTAAAGTATGAAGGAAAATTATTAACAAATGACTAAATTAACTGGAACAAATTATTAACTTAATTATCAATAGCCTTAAAATTCTTAATTGCAGTTTAAATGCAAATCCTTCAAGACGTCATTCTTTCCTTGCAGTATTCAGCATTGAGTAAACAAAGGAGCCGAGCTTATTTATAGGCCCTGCTGCTTTTAATGCGTATGAAGTTCTCGACTGCTGTCGCCTAGATAACATCTGTTCTCCGATCAGTAGTATCTTCTATTGTTTTAGATGGGATGTGTGTAAAATGGAATTCTGAGGCGCAGAACGCATGCATTGTGTTTATTTCCTAAAAAACGTGTTTTCAAGACTTGTTCTTGTTCAGATAAAACAATCGATGTTTAATCTTCATGATTGCTACAGATGATTGCAGTAGCTTCGTTTTACATTTAAACGCTATCGCTGGTCACCACCATGACTGCGACGTAACTGGTTCTCTCATCGCAACATCCAATATTTCACATGCACGCACACATACATACATACATGCATGTGTGTAAAATATGAAAACTACGATGGCTTTGCTGTACGCGAACACGCAACCTCTAATTAACTTTCCGCAATTTCAGAATCTTCCCTTTACACCAGTACTTTCGAGAACGCTCTGACATGTTATGTAACCGCCAATATGAATAGCTCTAAGTGTCATTTTCGTCAGACAGCTTCCTGCCATTGCCTGCTATACGAACTATACGAACAAAATTCGAAAATATTAAGCAAAATTACTATTGCCATCCATTGACAAGAAAATGTAATTTGGCAAGGGATTTTTTTTAGTAAACTTGGTTTCAGGAAAATGGAAAATGATATTTTGACCAATAGTTTTTTGCAACAGCATATTTATGCTCTCCTGCACCTAACCCACGTTTTTTGTTCTTAGTGAAGACTTTTAGGGCATTTTTAGTTTGTTTGATGTATTTCAAACCATACTGGCAAGGAATAGTCTATATACCCCAGGTATTCATATCCTTAATGGGGGTCTTTAAATAAGGAACTGTTAATTTTATTCATATAAGAAATAAATGATACAATATTAAGCTTCTGTAAAATTACTACAATTTTTTAGTTAATAGATAGAAAAAGAAGGAATGACTACAGGGTTTTTAAAACGTCTAAACTGCGAGATGCTTTTTTTGTGTTTAGAAAAGAGTTTTAACCGCTTAGTCAATGATACTAGGAAAAAAAACATCTGTCAATAACAACTGCATACAAATAATTTATTTTTTGTAGCAACAAACTTCGAGCGCTTGGAAACGAAGGAATAAAAAAATGTTTAGTCGAATGATAGCGCCTGAAGTGTGGTCGAAGACAAACACTGTATATATTAGTACTGAAGCTGAATAAATTTCGAGTTAACAACATGTTGAGAAACAGAAAGGAAATGGATGTCTCATATTTAAACGTGAACTAGCATCATGAATGAAATTTATTACTGAGGAAACTTTATTTAAATCTTAGAGCAACGTTATCGCTAACGTAACGAAACTACACTGGAATGTTTAACATGTCAAGTAATGGCATAATACTGTTACGGATTTCGTATTTATTTAGCTATTTATTTAGAATTGTAATTAAAATTGTTTCATTTTCCTGTGCAACGCAGACGATTTTTGATGAGAAAGCTACGTCGGAAATGTAAAAATAAAAGAGCGCGTATATTTGATATTTAATAAATAAATATCTCGTGATTACTGTTGCCGTCCACAAAATTCGAGAAAATAGGTTTTACTAGAATATTCTAGGTAATAATTAAAAAGTTTTTAAAAGCTGAATTAAAACACCTCAGCTCAGCTGCTGTAGCTGTTTAAAGCGAACTGATGTTTGTTTACTTAATCCTGTGATTGATTGTAGCGAATTCGTTGTGAGATTGGATTAACTTTATCTGTTTTGAATTGGAGGAAATATTTCAGTATTTTGTTTTATTTCGTGTAAAAAGAATAAATGTTATTAACTTTTGAACGACTTGTGCACTCAATCCATTACGAACCCGTACTCACGCAAAAGTACTTTTGTTCTCAACACAAAAAAAAAAAAAAAAACCACTTATTTTAGAAAATTATAAGAATCCTATACTTTTTCCTTTCTTTCTGTCTCATTCCAGATATGATCTTCTGATGTATGTACACTATTCTATGCCAATAAGGTTTTATATACATTGATGAAGGAAAAACAGATTTAAACTTTAGCGCTAAGAAACATGAGGCGTATGCTAGGAAAAATGAATTACATAAGGTTTCCTTTCCCGAATGTTGTTGATCAAGAAGTGACATTTTCCTTTTTCCTGCATCCGAATTATTCAAGAGCATTTTCTTTTTGAGAATTTAATTTTCTGGTACCTTTCACATTTATAAAAGTCTCTCAGTTCTAGTTAACGATCAAATTTCCAATCCACTTTTACCCTCAGGGTTTAAGGAAATTATGTCATAGTTTTTCTCATTTTTTTACTTACTTGTACGAAGTAAAAACGAAGTATTGTAATCGCGAAAAATTTCGGGTATCATATTTCAAGGAAAATATCCATTTTGACCGCTATCGAATGCAATTTAATGAAGTTTTTGCGTGACATCTGTACGTAGGGACAGACTAGAAGACTCTTTCTTCCCCCAAAAAGTTATAAAACTGTTCTAAAATGGGTTCTGAAGAGATTGTTTCGTGGCGTCTGTGCATGCGTACGTACGTATGTATCTCGGATAACTCAAAAACGAGTAGCCTCAGAACCTTGAATTCTTGTATTTAAGGACTGATGTAACATGTAGATGTTCACATTCCATTTTGGTAGCAATCGGCTGCACTAAAAGTATATAAATGTATATATATATATATCACTCTGTTACTCGGCTCGGTGACTTCAGTTTCTTTATTCTTATATGTTTGTAAATCCTGCATTTTTTGCTTTAAAAATTATTGAATTATGTTGGTGTTATCTTCCGTTTAAGGTTTTTATGGCTTTAGTAAATCCGCATGCAATATTTGTAGAATTATCAACAATTTAAAAGTATTTTAAGTGCGGTTAAGGCTAATTATTTTTACGAAAGTAGCCATATTTGTTTACATTTGAAACTTAGCAAAAAGTGGATTTGTTGCTAATATAGAGAAACTAAGCTCAGCAACAACAAAGATAACGCCTTCTTTTATTATTGCCAAGTAAATCATACTTAACCCATTCTAGAGTTTATTCGAGGAAATAATTGTTTCACATTTACTTCGTAATTTTTAATATAGATATTTTGAATTTTTATGTATTTTTGCCTTCTCGCAAAGTGAGAACGGAATTCATTGAATGAGAAATACTCAGTCGTCTGTGCAAAACTGTTTCTTATTTTTTTGTTTGTTTAATTTGTTTTATACATCGTTTTAGATTTATTATAGTATTTGAATAGAACATGTGGCAGCGATTCGATAATTCGTTAGATGATATACATAATTTTTGTGTATTCACAATTATAAAATGAATGACATGTAAATGTGTTAAGTGAACCTAGCGCCACAGTGCCGTTACGATAAACAAATATAGTGAGTTTTAAAGATTGCATTTATTCTATTGTGGTTTATGCGCTATGGAAGAAGTAAATTTAATTCAATCCAATAAGTTGAAATGAAATACGAATGCGTATAATTTGATATTCCGTACAAGGAAGTCATGTGATGTACACATCAGATTTTTTAATAAATGGCACCAATAGCTTTGCTTCCCTCCTTAGTGGAGCTCTCTCGAATTTTCTGATCTATTGTTGCTGCATGTGCACAACTTCTTTACCTACAGTTTTACTCCTCCAGCTGAAGAAGTAGGTTTTATTTCAAACCTTTGAATATTTTCAGAAACATCTTTTGAAACCTTATGGAAATTTCGCTGATTCTTGTTGCTTTAATATCACCATGCTGGCGTGTTAACACAAATTATTGTCTGTTATGTTTTAGTTTCTTTATAATAAATTATTTTTTTTCCTATCATAGTAACTGTTCTATGATTGTGTCGGTTATATTAACCATGAGATGAAAATAAGATATTCTGAAACATAGCATTTCTCCTTATTGCATTATGTCGAATGCAGAATTAAGCAAAATTCTGGCAAAATACATCTGAGACACGTAACGACTCAGACTCACAGTGGATTACCATTCATATGAAATTCTCGTTTTCTACTAAATCAGGTTTCTTATTTATCGCAGATTTTGTCCGTTTATTCTTTTGTATTTTACTTTAAGAAAGAAGCGCGAATTTAAATTCTTCCCGAGTAAGACGAAAGGTTTTCAGGCAAATATCCTTAAAACTTCTCCATTTTATTTTACAAAACGTTGGAGACATGGAAAGAATTTCTTATGCTCCAAAAGAATGAAATAAGCACAGTACCCAATTGAAAATTTCTCCATTTTTTAATGTTTTTGAAAATTTTGTGTATACTTCTGCTCAGTGCATTTCATTAAGTGCAAATATTCTACTCATGTGGAGGGCATATCAGAATAGCTGCATTCCACGGCTTAGAATTGGGTGAAGAAATTGTTGCAGAGATGTTGTTACAATTGTGCATGAGCAAAATAGGATGTTCAGTTTCTAATGTCCCATCTAAAATTTCGAAAATAGAGTTCAATTTTTGTGGTGAGTTATTTCTACGGATAATATAATATTTTGTAAAGAAGAATACCTTTTGAAATTCTTCCACATGTAGAAGTTATATTGGCCTTTATACTATATTCTGCGGAACCTTTCGGTTCCCTTTAATTTCTCTAGGTGTTTTGCATATCAAAATGCAAATCCGAGAGAATTCTATTCCGAAAAATCTTTCAAATAAACCGTGAATTGCAAAACGAGAACAAAAAAAACAAAAAATAATTGATTATATGATATTTTATCTCTGTTACATTCATTATCTAAAACAATAGGAGCAATTAGTCTAAAATAATAATTTTCTTTTCGTTTCCCACGTAATACTCGCACAATGTAGTTATATTCTGGATGCTTTCTTAAGATCTGCATTTCTGACGATGTTGAAGTTTCTAGTGAAAAAAAAAGAATTTTTATTGTCAAGCAAGTCAAGAAAGATTTAAGTTAAGATTAGTGGCCTAAGTACATAGATAACTACTTAATTCATTTATCATGCAGCGCGTTATAATAATATACTTTGAGTAAAGTAAACACACTTCTTAAAATGAAACTACGACATTGTAACTATTCTAGAGTTTCTTCTTTGGCTACCAAATTTCGTTTCTTAGGTTGATACTTTTTTCCGGACTATATTTTTCTGCTTCTATTTTGCTCTGAAGATGCTTTCCGAGAAAATCTACATTTTATCTGAAAATAATCATTATCAGGAAATACATAATTTAAATTTTCAGCGTATTAATAATATCTAAGCCTTGCACAACGTTATAAGTCGCAAGAAAAGAGGGAATTTCCGTAAACAAGCACAGGTGCATATACGGCTAAAATATAACTAAACCGTGTAGTTAAAACACTTATAGAACTATTCTGTTCGCTACACTTCTTAAAAGTGCATTTCTGATGTTACAAATGTCTGCAGACTTTCAATTTGCCGTGTCTTGTTACGTTACATTACATGGCATAATCGTCCAATCAAAGAGACAAACATCTAGCTCTTACTGCTGTTACAAATCTTGAGTCAAAAAAACCTTAAATTTACTTTTCAGATTATAAAAGTATATTTTATATGAGGGTAAGTAGTTTTGTGATATAATTTTAAATTTAAAAATCCCACTATCAGTTGTTTACTATTTCCAGTTTTACTTTGAATTTACTTGATAATAATATATCTTTTTGTAAGATGCCTAAGTTGTAGAGTCTTTAGGTTATTTTGAAGTAGGAGACTTGAAAAATGTGAAGTGCTCTGAACGGGACTCGAACGTTGGAACCTCTAGAATGCGCTTCGAATATGCTTCTAATTATACCACGAAGGTATGAGGAAAGGGAGAAACGATTACTTTATAAGGGAATACCTTATAAAGAAATCGTATAAGGGAATATAATCGTATAAGGGAATATAATCGTATATAAGGGAATACCTTATAAAGAAATCGTTTCTGTAAATATTTACACCATTAGTAACATTAAAATATAATTTTCTAAAGCAATATATTATATACTTCAGTATATATTAACATTTTGAGTGTCCGAAAATTCTGTAAGTCCTTCAAAACTCGGAACTTTTTGTATACTACAATATTTATTGCAGTAACAATAACGATATGTGAATGAAAGGCGAAATACCGGAATGTAGCGTGCAACATCTGGTTATTTCCACTTCAGATCCTCTAGTGATAGAATTCCCTAGCGAAACAGTGAGAAAAGCTGAAAGTTTGTACCTAAAATTGCATTATGTTGTATACATTAAGTTAGAAATAAAATGTTTCCGAAATCTTGTCGTTTTTAAAAGTTAAGTGCAATTATAATTACATGTTCCCTATGAAATTTGACTTTAATTACTTTGCATTGCATGCTTAATTTTTACTTTATCTTTTACTACATTAATGATATTAAAAGCGATGGTTTATAGTTCCTTCATTCTTTAAAAATAATAAACAGTTTTAAGTTTCTTTACGAATTTATCAATTTTATCGAATAATTGAAAGCTAAAACTCTAAATTTTAAAATTTTATTTAATTTCTGCAAGCTTACTTAAGCTTATTTATGAAAATTCATTAATACATATTAATATCTTTACGTTCTAAAAATAATAAAACAATAAAAATTTTATTTTTGCAGCGAATGCATTTAGACAGAAGGAAATCTATTAGACTATTCTAAAATTCCATTTATATTAGACTTTTCATACATGCCAGCCTTTCTCTTGCAATTTGCTACTCTTCCAAACATGGTGCAATTATATTTCTGCGACCCCCAGCATAAAGTAAATCATTCAATCTGCGGTGAAACTATTAACATCTTGTTACGTAATGAATATATAGGGAATTAGGTTGTTTTCTGCTTTTACTGTACGAAAGTCTCATGAATTTATTTAATTCATAATATAACATGATAATTTCCTCAGTCCTGAGTATTTTTCTCAACAGTATACTTTTTAGTAATTCTTTACGTTACATTTAAATGTAATTAATATTTAAAAAATATCTGAAAGCTTTCAGATTTTATATTACGCGCAAAGGAGCGTTTTTTTAAAGTTTTGTGTGTTATCTTTATTTATTAAATATCATGTTCTTCGCACTTAAACCGTAAAATTCAATTCAACAGCAACATCGAAAAGTAATTTTAAAATGAGCACATCTTTAGATTTCTGATACACAGTCTCGCGCGCTGGAGATAAATTTTTTTTTCGTACAGTGTTGCCATTCCTCCTTTGAAATCGTTGAGTTTGTTAATTTGTTTTAACGTCTGACAAAATATGAAATACGCAATGAAACAAATTCCAAATTTCAGATTAGGGCTTCCGGATGCCCATAGTCGTTGGAAATTTACGTTATTCAAAACTAGATAGCTCTTGGTACCGTCGTTTTATCACAATACGAGAAACATACGTAATGTTAATCAAATTATGCGTTATTTATTTTTTTAATATTAATACAGGGTTGTAATATTTGGTGGCAGCAGCTTGAAAAGTGAATCGACGCAAAATGCCAAAACGAAATTGATAACCCTTCTGGGCTAACGCCTTTGGGCTAATAGAAGTTTTCATTTCACTTTTTGATGTAAGAATTTAATATTCGTTTCATTCCGCTTTGCTCACATCAGAAAATTTATCACTCGAAATTGGTTTAAATTTAGGTAAATCACTAATGTATAATTTTTCAACAAATATCTAAGTATTTTTAACAGTTTCCTGTATAGCACGCATTGTCGGCCGCTTACAAATTAACCAGACAGGAGTAAAATGCATGTCAATATGCATATATAGGTACCAAAGTCCAGATCCCTGTGGAAGAAGCTTCGCAAGTAGAACTGTAAGTACGGTTGTGTAGCTAGCTGAAACCTGATGACATAAATCTGATAACTAACTGAAAAAAACCGACTTAATGTATCTGCGCATTTCTGGAAACAATGAATCTGTTATTACAAATACGCTTCTTAAACTCTTCAATTCGAGAACTCGCAGTACTCCAGAAATTCGCACCTTTATCAAACTCATCTCTAGTCAAAGGGCCATGGATCATCTACACCAGAGAATAGCTTGAGCAAGTTTAGATCAGTGCCAAGAAGGATATGTTCACCAGTTTTGATTTTTGTATCTTTTTGAGAAGTTTTGCTGTTTGTTATACATACTGATGTTTTATTAAATTTTGTTACCGCTGAGGTATATTAAATTTAGTATGTAATTTTCATTCTTCTTTTCTGCTCACGAATGAAATGTATACTCATTGCATTTTGTTTTAGTTAGCTTTCAAACTGAGTAAGCATAAATCAAATTTCTTAATTTCAGGGGGGCTTATTTAAATTTTAAAAAATGGACTTTTCAAATTTTAATTAAATTTAAAGCTAATATTTTCCCTCTTCTTTTGTAAACCAGTATTTTTTCGTAAACATTTTTTGCACATCTTATTTCGTTTCATAATCTGCGTTTTTGTTACAGTTTTCTAAGCTGTATGTTGAAATCTTACTCTGTCTTTAAGTTAGCGGCTTTGAAGCATGCTGGTTTAGAAACTCTTTTGTGATTTAAGTGCTTTCTCGTGTTTTCTTTGGAAGAAAATTGATTATAATATTACATCTATTATTTAATGCTTTTTTTTATGGAAGATGTGAAAAAATGTGTAAAAAATGAGATGTCATCTAGTAATCGGTCCAAAAACGCAAGTTCTATGGAAATCAATATATCTTCCAAATCAAACAATGCCGCTTCCAAATCAAAAGCGATGTGTTAGTCCTTGTTCAAGAAATTAAATAGTGATTCTATTTTACCACCAACAAAAGATACCGATTTTGAATTTAATATTAGTGGTTATAGTCTACTCCATTTGGATGTATTATTTCAGACGATTGAAAACCGTGTTGCAACTTTGTAAAGGTGATGTGAAATTAACTAACCATTTCATAACGGTTTGTGCTCAAAGAAACTTGCAAAAGGACTTTTAAAATCTTCAATACATTTTTTCATGGTATAATTCAAACAAACTATTTGAACAAATATGCCTTACAAATATCTTTATACCTATTACTTTCTGTCGTGCTGTTCCAAATTCGAAATGTCGTGTCAGTTCCTTGTTCAGGAAATTAAATGGCGCTGCCATTTTACCACCAAATAGATGATGCCAATTTAGAACTTTAATATTAATGGTCATATTCTGTTCGATTTTGGATGTATTATTTCAAACGATTCAAAATTATTTGTGTTGTAACTCTTTTGTGAAGTGATGTGAAATTAACTGAATTATTTCATCATGGTTTGTGCTCAAAATTTTAATTACTGTGCTCAAAGCGTTCTTGCAAGACAACTTTCAGAAACAATAATATAGTTTTGTTCCTGGTTACATGCAAACAAATTACTTGTACAAATATGACTTAGGCAGATCTTTGAATATATGTTAGTTATTTTCTGATGAGAAATTGTAGTATGACGAATTTAGGGTACTTTATAACAATAATTATGCAAATATTATTACACTTTACATATTATTAATATATTTAGAAACTAAATATACCATGTAATGTATTTTAATAACATATACATTAAAACTCATTCTAAAACGTGGTTTTTCGCATTTACGTGCATATAATTTGAAGTACGTAAAATTGCATTTTTGAAGCTATTAAAATAATTTATATGTATGATATACCGCAATGCATTACAGAGAACTTCAGTTGAAACAGTTGCCTATCAGTTAGTTTTCACTTGCAAGAAAGAGTTTAGATTTATCATTGATTGTGTACAAATTTCGAATTATTTTTAGTCGGCGGGTTATACTTTGATAAATGAAGCTTATTTTATATCAGTTATGCTTATACCAACTACTGATAAATTATTATGATATCAGCTAGAAAATAAGTACTTTATACACTAAACAAGAAAAGCATTTAAAAACATTACCATTAAAACATGATTTTTCAATATTGCGAGAATCTTCCGAAGATCAATTTTATACAGAATGCAGCTAGTATTTCCATTAGTGTTTAAGGTCGCAATCTTAAAATATAGTTTTCTTATTTGCATTTTGCACTCTAGTACAACATTTTTCATTATTCTGTTGTACTCTGAATTACATCAGCGAGCTGTAAATTAATAATATCAATGTTTCAGGGAATTAAAGTTTCACTGGAAATATGGTAGCTAAGTAGCTTTCTAATAGGGAAATTTCTCGCAGTATGCATTGCAATTATCTTACTCCTAGGAAGCAATATGAATTACGATGTTTTCAACAAATATTTAGTTATTTTCTATATGCATGCACTAATGATTTTCCAACTGTTAATTAGAAATATTATTCTAATGCAATATAAAGGGATAAACTAGTTAATTAGTACTCTAATGCGCTCACATTTATTTTCTCTCGGTTATCTAGAGTGAAAGAAGGAAGATTAGTTTGCACATTTGTGCATATTATTGTTTACATTAATGGCTTAAACTCTAGTTAATGTTTTTCTCTGCTTTCACTGCAGGCTGTCTTGAAGATAGAAAAACGAAGTTACATTTCAAAAGAACAGTAACGTATATAACTTGATTATATAAATGAGCAGCATGAAAGAATTTCAGAACATTGAATTCGTGAAAAGGAACACAAAAGGTCTCTTGCTGCTTAAAAATACACCTTTTCCTAGATTAAATCTCTTCGTGGGAAAACAATTTGCAGACGATTTAACCCATTCTTTATCCACCTGACTAGTGAGGAGTGTCTTCGATTTTACGCTAGAGTACCTCCCTTTAAGTACGGTTTTCAGAAATAATTTTTTTGTCTCAAGATTGCAATTATACCGTATTGTCAATAAATAATATTTGAGGCATGTATTTACTGCATTATTTTTTATTATGCTTCAAGGAGTAACTATTTTGTTACGTTTCGGGAACATAAAATAATCCACAAAAACTGCAAATAACTTTGAATACATACGGCAGTTTGCGACTCAGCTTTACAGACTATTTGAAGAAGTGATATTTACCCAGACAATTACTAATTTGTTATATTTTTACTATTTTTATAATGCTGAATGTAGTAATTGTTATAAAATTTCGAATTTATATGTCCACGCTGAATATTGTTTGACCTGATGATTCGTTCAATCAGTATGAAATGCTGTTTTATAAATAAATAGAAATATAACACCAAGTATTATCATAGGCTTCTTAATCTTACATACATTTACACATAATATTCAGCACAGATACTTAATAAATTAAACCGCTTTTAATCAATGCAATATATAGAGTATGATAAGTAAATCATAATTAGAAATGAATGAAAATTTGAAATTGTCACAAGAAATTTAAAATAAAAAATTATTGACCTAAAAACTCTTTTCTCTGAGCTCTTGTACGCGTTTTCACATAAAAGTCATAATGTAAAAATTTACTCTAACACCTCAAAAAAAATTCCTTTAAATTAAATTTGTGCTTTCTCAGTGTGACATCAGAGTAAAGATTTTATTTTAACATAAATATTATATAATGCTTCACTTAAATTCTAACGTGAAACTTCGAAAGAAAGAGCATTAGTATAAAACAAATTCATCTCATTCCCCACACTTGTCACAAACACAGAAATCATTATATCTAAAACTGCTAAAAAAAACTTACACAAGACACTCCTTTACTTGAGCTATTAAATTTATGTTATTTCCAAATGAGCACTCAAAGTAATTATTATATCATAAAAATAATATATAAATGGTACTAATATTACACTACTCGATATTAGTATGAAAAATCGAAAATTAAACACGCATAAAGCAAATTCATCTTGAGAGTGACCAAAGTTTAACTTTAATGATGCTCCTATTCGAAAAAATGGGAACAGGATTAAATCCTCAATGTTAACAACGCATTTATAATTATAAATTTTCTCACACTCAATCCTCAAAATTTTTGTGCAGTAGAACTTGCAATTTATATGGTAATCTGGCTCCAAATTAGAGCAGGAGGGAAATTAAAGAGGTTTGTGTTAATAATTTAAAATGTAAATTCACCAACTCATGAAACATCTTAACAGCCACATTAGAATAACTTTCCTGTTCGTAAGAAAGTAGGTACCGACTCAGCACCCAAATACAGTATTACACTTCATTTTCTCAACCTCACGTTCCAAAAACTGTTTTGGCTATATACTTCTGAGATAATAAAAAATAGAGATAGAGGGTTTTTATTTTTATGGTTTTAAGAAGTAAGTGAATAACAGTCTTTCAAGAATAAAAGGATTCTGAAAAGCTTTTTCAAAATAATTCTGCTAAAAACACGCCAAAGTCCCAAAGATGCTTCACTCTGTAGTAAACTTCTGCCCCTGATTATCGAAATTACTCGCCCCTAGAAGAAGATAGAACTTGTTAGCTATCAAAGGGCATTTTTGATGGATATTATTTCAAGAGAAAATCGGTTAATTTTTGGTTTCTACTTAGGCCTTTTAAAGTTTTTCATCCAGAAATAAGTAAACCGCGAAAAAAAATTTTTGAAATTCTGAAAGGTTTCAGATTTTAAATTACTTCCAAAGGCGCGTTTTTTTAATATTTTATGTGTTACCTTTAGTTATTAAATATCATGTTCTTCGCACTTAAACCATAAAATTCAGTTAAAGAACACCTACAGGCAAAATAGTTTTAAACTGAGCGTATCTTTAGAATTTCCTATACACAGTCTCACGCGCTGGAGATAAAAATGTTTTTTCTGTACAACGTTGCCATTGCTCAGTTTGAAATCCTTGAGTTTGTTAATAAAACATTCTTTAAAGTTTTACAAAATATGAAATCGATAATAAAATGAATTCCAAATTTCAAATTTGAGCTTCCAGGTGCCCATATTTGCAGCAGGATTATGTCATTCAAAATTCGATGGCTCTAGGTACCGTCGTTTTATCACAATACGAGAAACATACATACATTTATGCACATTCTTCATTAATTTATTTCTTTAAATATAATACAGGGCTGCAATATTTGGTGGGAACAGTTTGAAAAGTGAGTCCAAATTTAATGTTTCCGAAGCAAAATCGCAAAGCGAAAACAATAGTCCTTCAGACAATATTTCAACCTATTTTTCAGGGACAAAGCACCTTTGGACTAAAAAAGGGGACACTTCTATATATCCCGTTCTACTGGGCCGATTAACGAAATTCAAATCGTGTTTTTCATGTCTCGAAAGCGCGACTTAAAATATATGTTAGATTTATACATAGCATTGTTCTAATATAAGTCTTTTGACACAAAATTGGACTTTTTTGTAAATAACATGCCAATTTTTTTTTCATATTTCGATTCCATGACTCAAATTATGCTCAAATATTAAATTTTGTAAAATTTGGTGCAAAATTTACGGCGAAATTTAAAAATTTATCTTGGCGCATGTTTTTCAGTTTGCGCCAAGGACAATTCACTTGGCGAACTTTTTAATATGTGGCAACCTATTTTTCATTCATTTTTTACATTGTGCATGAGCGGAAAAAAATCACATCGTTCCTACTTTCAAATAATTTTAACGAAGTGCCTAAACCACATTTGATGTTATTATCGCTGTCAACAAATATGATAAATTCCAGAACGCTTCAATATCTAAATTCACGTGTACCTTCGGAAATTTTGAATAAAGAATTCTAATATTTTGTACATATGCTTAGAAATACATCTGCTTTATAAGGATGATAAAAATTTTATACGTTATAATTCAACATTTTTTTCGAAAATTTTAAAAAAATTTTTCAAAAATAAATCATAAAAATGGGCGAATTTTATTTTCAATGCACCTAAATTTTGAAATGTGAAAGGAAGAATCAAATAAGTTTAATAAAAAAAGAGAGGTCAATAAATATGCACCAAATTCAATTAACATTGAGGAGTTAAAATTTTGAGCCCCCTCTAGTCTTGTAGGTTGCCTCATCGCGACGAGGGGTGTTACTGGGTGGAATTGATGAAGTACGTCTGGAGAGTATTCGTCTGGTAGGATCACCCAAGGCGCGAAGCCCATTCCGCTATACCCAGCTAAACACCTACAGGCAAACGAGCTGAGTCTGTCCTCTACCTCTGCTGCTCAGGTCTTTGGACTAACAGAGGCTGCCTTTTGTTCTCCGTTTGTGCGTTATGTCACCTACTACTGTTCATACAGCCTCGTCCGTCGCGCAGGCTCAAAAGGACGCACTTGGGTCTTAAGAAGAGGGTTTCTTCCGAAAAATCAATTACAGTCTCCCAAAGCTCGTCCGTTTAGGATAATTCAATGCAGCATAAATGGAATTTTGACCAATGCGGCGAGAATTAAACTTCATCAGATACTGAATCTGGCTGAGGAGCAAAAAGCACAAATTATTGCCCTCCAAGAAACGAAGTTAAGGGAAATTCATAAAATCAAAGCAAAAGGCTATGATATTGTTAGAGAAGATAGGCATGGCAGAGATGGTGGTGGCCTTGCTTTTCTTATCAAAGCTATTAACTTTGTCAGCAAAAGTGTCTATCCTCCAGCTAATTCAGACCTGGAGCTGCAAAGTATTATTGTTATGTGGAGGGGTAAACCTTTAACCATTTATAACTTGTACCATCCACCCAACCGGAAAAATTTGCCCAATGATATTGTAAATCTACTTGACGATCATTCAATAATTCTGGGGGACATAAATGCTAAGCATCCAACATGGGGATACTCAACACCTAACCAGAGAGGACTAGATCTCATACATATAGTGGACGATGCTGGTTTTATGTTTATCAACGACGGCTCTTCAACTCATTCGCCGTTTAGTTATAATACATCTGAAGCTCACAACACCTCTATTGCAAGCCCTATTGTATTTCCAAGCTGCACTTGGACCATATTGAAATATATTGGGAGTGACCACTTGCCGCTGTTAATTGAAATAAATAAGAAACAGAGTGCATTTTTCAATAGTAGAAAATACTGGAACTTCTCTGGTGGACACAAAAATTAATTCTGCGCCCATCACTTCTGGTCTTGAGTCACCTGGCGATCCTTTAAGAACCAGCTCTTTGATACAGCAAAAAGGACTATTTCTAGGGGAAATATAAAGCAATACATTCCTCTCTTTTCTTATAATTCTCCTCTTTTACTACCCTTGATACAGAAAACAAAAAATCTGCATGAACTTATGCACAATGCCAATGCTGACCAGATTAGAACAGAACTGAACAACATCAAGGCAGAAATAAAGTGGACTTATGCTCTGCTTAAGAGAAAACATTGGTTGGACCTATGTAGAGACTCGATGCCAGATCCCCCAACTTGAAAGTATGGAAATTAGTCAAAAATATAAATCAAGACCAACAGCAGACGAAGAAATGTAATACTATCCTGGATTGGGACGGGAACATTTCCAGGGACGAAAAATCCGCAGCTGACTTGTTTAGAGCCTACTTTGAGTTTTACCAAGAAGTTGTTTAAAACTCAAAGTGGGGAGGGTCCTCTTATTCTCAAAGGAGGAAAAAAAGGCTTGGATTTTGATCCTGACATGTGCAGTATACCGTGCAGTACATCTCGAATTGTTAACCTCAGTCTCGACTGAAAATTTTATTCTTGGTTTGATGAGATTTATAGCACGCCGTGGAAGACCAGCTCTCATTTATTCAGACAATGGTTCTAATTTCAAAGGCACTTCTAGGCTGTTAGAGAAAGTGAAGATAGAGAAACTGAAGAACATAGAAGGGCTAAATCCGATCACATGGAAATTCATACCTTCTAACGCCCCCTGGTGGGGAGGCAACTGGTGAGGGCGATTATAGACACTGGGAGCCAGAAAAGTTACATTTCAAAATATGTTGCAAAAACCATGGGTTTGAAGAGTAGAGGAAAAGAAACGATGACTCATGGGCTTTTCGGAGGTAAAAAAATGACCTCAGTTCATGATAGATATACGATTAAGTTATGCAGTTTTGATGAAAAATTTAAATTTGTGTTGGAAGTCAATGGTCAGGAACATATTTGCTTAGGCATACCTAGAATTAATGATCATAACATCTTACAAGAATTAAAAAAGAAATTTGCACATATACTTTAAAATATGGCCGAAGCACAATCATATGAGTTATTAAAAAGAAAACATAAATCGTTGAGAACAGCGGTTACGAAGGCAGTTAATGATTTAGAAGCTGAATTATCAAACATAGATTTAAATACTGGAAAGATAGATGAGCTAATAGAAATTCTTTCCATTAAATTTGAACCTCTAGCTTTAGTTGATCAGCAACTTGAACCGCTTTTAAAGCCTGAGGAGTTTGATACAGAATTCGAGACTACACAAGAATATAGAGAAAAAGTATTGCTTTGGCAGTTTCGTGCGAAAAAGAAAATCGAAGAATTTGCGAAATCTCAAATCACGACAACCTTTGAGTCTCCAATAACTCATAGATTAGAACAAATTTCGAATTCTGATAAATTGCGTATTAAAGTCCCGGCAGGGATGCCATATTTGAAAACCTTTTAAGAACGTTAACTTCTTAGTTTTCAACTTCTAAGTTCTAAAAGTAAGGAAAAAGTTTTCACTTACCTTTCTTCCTTCTAAAAGTCGTGCCCGGGTGAGCTTGCCTAAAGATAAATTCGGAGTTCTAGGAAATCTACATCTCAAGAAAGAAAAAAACTTTTAATTTCAAATATTTCAGCGTTAAGATATACAGAAGCACACTAAATCGAAATTACATCCGACATCTCACATCTCGTCCGTTCAACTGCTCCTTTTATTCTCGTTGCCAAAAAAATTAATAACAAAAAATTAAAGTCACAACATTTCATCGCGCGCCATCTAGTGAAAACAAAATCGTCTGTTCATTAATTTGTTTTATAGTTTTTCTCTACAGGCCATTTTCGACACCTACTATGAAAAGTTAAGTAAATTAACTTTTACTACTGAAGACAAGGCAATCGAGAGAAGGTCTAGAAATCTTGCCAATAGCGGACGTAGATCAGTATCGGGCAACTCTTTATTTGGTAAAATCTTCTCTATGTATGACATGGAGATGGCAATGAGAGATCTTGACCTAATCAAATCCCCTGGACCTGATGGAATCCACGGCCAGATGCTTAGTCACTTCGGCACTAGTGAAAGGCAAAGACGTTTAGACATCAATAACCAATCTTGGAATCTCGGGCGACTCCCGAGGGAATGGAAAAAGGCCATTATAATTCCTATCGAAAACCAGGGCAAGTGGATGGATATCCCGAGAATTATAAGGGCATTGCTCTGACTAGTATATCATGCAAAGTTATGGAAAAAATGGTCCAGAAACGATTATTTCATCATCTTGACAATCACGACCTTTATACAAAAGGAACAGTATGGATTCAGAAGGTGTCACAGCACAACAAATCAGGTCCTCTACCTCTGCCAGAAGATGAGAGATGCTCAAAACCTGCGTCCGACAAATCAAACAGTGGCTGCTTTTCTGTACCTGTCAAAAGCTTTCGGCAGAGTCTAGAATCATAAGTTGATTGTTAAACTATAAAAGGATGTTGGTATTAGAGGAAAGGCTTTATCTTGGATATATGATTTCTTGCGAGAGAGACTGTTCAGAGTGAAGCTGAATACTACCATGTCAAATAGCCTTAAGAGTCAGGAAGTAACTTAAGGTTCAGTGTGGAGCCCTATTCTTTTCTTCCTGTATTTGGCTGACATTGAAAAGCTAATAACAGAGAGATGTGAGATATATATACGCAGATGATATTGCCCTCTGGAGTTCTGACTCTGCTGTGGATAAAATTGAGTCTAATATTAATTTTACCCTAACCCACGTATGAAGCTTTTCCAAAAATCATAATCCATCTAAATCTATTGTCAGCTTTTTTTTGCATAATTATCAACCAAACATTTTTATGGCTGATATGCCTTTCAAATTTGAGAGGCATACTAAATATCTTAATTTTACTCTAGACCTTGAATTTACTAACAACAAGCATGTGGAGGCAATAGTGTGGAAGAGTAGGAAACGACTTAATATGCTGAATTATATCTCGGGACGAGACTGGGTTGTTGGTGCAAGAAATTTAAGCTATTATCAGTCTCGTCTTGGAATACAGCCTTATGTACACTGATGGTAGCAAAAATGAGGATTCCCACGTTGGCAGTGGAGTACTTATCAAAAATCCAATAGAATTGTCAAAATAAAGAAAAGAATTCCTGATTTTAGCTCAGTTTTTTAAAAGTGAAATCGTAGCTATCGACGAGGGACTGAGCTATATAATGTCTTTTTTAGACTCTAAAGCCTTTTGAATTATGACTGATAGTCGTAGTGCCATACAACATTTGTCAAACTGGTGTAACGTTGGGGACAAAATTGGAACTTCAATTCTCACTAAACTAAAACAAGTCTCGTCTTCTTGTGATGTGCGCATTCACTGAATCCCCTCATATGTGGAGATTTGAGGAAATGAAGAAGCGGATGCCCTGGCGAAAATATGTGCTAAGGAGGTTCTAGCTATTTCTAATTGTCTGACTTACCTTGATTTGTATTCTGCCAGAAAACATACTGATGAAATGACTTGGATTGTCCCTCCGACATATACTCGGTATCGTGTTCCGTCCCCTGGTGGATCCCTGGCTATGAACTATGATAGATGCATCCAGACGACACTCTCACGATTTCGTAGTGACCATTTAAAAAGCCTTGTATTCCAAGGTGGTCAAAAACCCGACCGATTTGTCCGAAATGTAACAATGGCTTTTAGGGCGGATATTCTTAAGTGCCTGGGTTTCTCCTACGATGACCTATTGAAATTTCCTATACTGGTCTATGACTTTTAGAAAGTGAATAAACTCGTCGATCTCGTCTAACAGAAGCTGGAGCGGAGGATTAGCAACAACAACAACAAAATTTTGAGAGCTAATACTTTAAAAACTAATCTTGCGATTTTTACAAAACTTGGCAGTTTCGCATAATTTTAGTCGTAGAATCGAAATATCAAAAAACATTGGCATGGCATTTCAGAAAAAGTCCGATTTTGTGTCAAAATACGTACAGAACTACATAGAAAACTACATCAGAACTACATCAGAACTACATAGAAATCTAATACATAAAGCGCGCTTTGGAGACATGAAAAACGCAAGTTGAATTTCGTCAATTGGCCCAGTAAAATGGGAAATTTAGAATTGTTTCCTTTTTTTTGGCTCCGTATATTATATGAACATTCCACTGCATGGAACATCACTGAAAATTGCCCCGTGTCTACGGTTGCCATTTCTCAATGAATGTCTCCTAATTTCACCCGGAAAATATTTAAAATAATAATAAAAAAGAAAGAAATTATATTACTTCTAAGAATTTTTTCATCAAATTTTAAGTATACTTCGACGGGATGATTTATTGTTAAATAAACTTTATTTACATTTACAACAATAAGCGAAAACCGTTTATTTTCACCTTCCCAATATGTGTACACAGTGATGTAGTGCTCGACGGTCAAGGGATACATGTTGTTGCGTGCGTACGGGTTCGTAATGGATTAAATGCACAAGTCATTAAAAATGAATAAAATTTATTCTTTTCACAAGAAATAGAACAAAAGGCTGAAATATTTCCTCAGATATTCGTACAATATCACAGTTTTTCAAACGTTAAACAGAACTCAATTCAAAACAGAGAAATTAATTCTATCTCACTGCGAATTTGCTAGAATCAATCACAGCATTAAGTAAATAAAAAGTTCGCTTAAAATAACAGCAGCTGAATTGAGGTGTTTTAATTCGGCTTTTACAAAATTTTTAATTATTCCCGAGAACATTTTGGTAAAATCTTTTTAAAATCTATTTTTCTGGATGGCAACAGCAATTACGAGATATTTATTTATTAAATATTAAATGCACGCTCTCTTGTATGTTTACTTTTCGGACGTAGGTTTCTCTTCAAAACATCGTCTGCGTTGCACGGGAAAATAAAACAATTTTTATCACAGTTCTAAGTAAATAGCTAAATAAATACAAAATCCGTATAACACTACCCCCTTCCCAACGACTGTACGTCCTGGGCAGTACAATTCGTGCACAGGAAGCCAAACTTACAACTAAGGCTACAATGCAATAATAATCATTATTATATAATAACAAACTAAAATATAATTGCAATAATTAACCTAAAACAAATCAAATTCTAAATACAAATCAAATACCATCAATCTAAATACAAATCAAATACTATTAAACACTAAATACGAAAAGGACCATGGTCTTATACTATTTATATTACTATTTACAATTGTATACACTACGTTCTATGCCCATAGTAAAAGTTTAGTATTCGATGACTTACGGATCCGAACCACGACGTCGTTCAGCCTGTTTAAGACTGTGTGTCACTTCCAAGGTGACTGTAGTTTCGGACAGAGTTCTTTACTTTGAGTCGGATTCCAAAACCACACCTTGACTCCTTCGTTGAAACTATGTCCAGTATTTCTGGTGTCGTATCGGGTCTTCATCTTCTCCGTCGCCAATTGACTTGCTCTCGTGCAAAGTTGTGCATCACTTCAAACCGGGGTTGGAGATCTTGAATGTATTCCTTAGTCGGTGAAGGAGCGTTCGGAGGGCGACCAAACAAAAGATCACAAGGCAGATAAAAGTCAGACCGAAGAGCATCTGAGGTGAGGAATAGCCGATAGTCTTGTGAACAGCACTGCAGTAAGCCAGTAGAAACAGTGATAACTTCTTGTCCCAGTCCTGTTGGTTCCTGGAAACAACTAATGAGAGGTTGTTAAGAATGGTTTGATTAAACCTCTCTATTATGCCGTCCGACTGGGGATGTAAAGGCGTCGTTTGGGTTTTGTCCATGCCGAGTAGCTTGCAAGTTCCTTGATTACTGCCGAGCTAAAATTCCGTCCCTGATATGAATGTAACTGAAGAGGCACTCCGAGCTTGTAAATTTAGTGCTGTATCATCATCTCTGCTACGGTGAGAGCTTCGTGATCAGGAATAGGATACGCTTCAGGTCCCTTTGTAAAGAAATCAACGACAGAGAGGATGTATTTGTTGCCATCAGCAGTTCGTGGCACAGGTCCTAAGATGTCAAATGCGATACGTTCAAAAAGGTGCTCCTACATTGTAACGTTGCAGCTTCCCCCGGCTGCGTTTCTTCGGTCCTTTCCGACTTGCACAGGCATCGCAAGATTGGCACCCCTTTTGCACGTCAGCATTTTCATTATTCCAGTAGAAGAGCTCCCGAACACTCTGCAAGGTCTTCCTTATTCCTAAGTGGTCTCTTGCAAGACTGCTATGTAGTTCTTTAAGGACGTCCGTTATCCCGGATCTTTTGAGTACCAGCTGGCATCGGAATGTCTTTCCGTTATCCGATTCGAATTTCCGTTTCGAATATGGAGTGAGTCCCAGCAAGCCCATTATTGTTTTGTTCTGGGACTATAGCTAGAAATGTCTTGCCAGATAGGTTTTCTGTGTGAGGTCTCCATTAAATCAATTATGGGTTTAATATCACTGTCTTCCAGCTGGTCTTTCCTGACTTCTTTGTCATTTCATGGGTCTGGATCAGCCGATACTGATGTTGTAATTTGTCGTGCGACCGGATTTAGCAGCTGGCATTTAGCTTCGACCCTAGAAAAGTATCGGTAGTTTTCTGGGCAAGGTCCTCTAGACAACGCGTCGGCGTTTCCGTGCGATGATCCCTTCTGATAATGGATAGTGATCTCATATTCCTGGAGTTTCTGTATTCACCTGGCTGTTTGACCCTCAGGATGCTTGAAATATAAAAGCCAGGGAAATAACGCATGATCCGTGCGGAGCAGGAATTTTCTGCCGTATAGATAATGACGGAAATGTTCTACGGCTTTGACTATGGCGAGAAACCCTTTTCTGATAACACAGTAATTCCTCTCCGGTTTAGACAGGCCTTTGCCACTACACGTTCTTGGCCGTCTATTTCTTGGGACAAAACAGGGCCCACACTTTCATTACTCTCGTCCGTGTTGAGAATAAATGGTCTGTCGATAGGTCAGGATTGGAGCAGATATTAAACCTTCCTTCAGGTTCTTAAATGCATCCTCACATTCTTTTGTCCACAAGAACTTTTGCTTGATCTCTGTCAGCTTGTGAATGGATCTTGCGACGGAAGGAAAATCCTTCACGAATCTCCTACAGTACAAAAGCATCTCAACTGGTGAACATTTTCGAGGTGTCTCCAGTCTTCAACTGCCGACACTTTCTCAGGATCCGTAAGCACACCTTCAGCAGAGATGACATGTCCGAAGTAAGTCACTTCCTGTCTGAATAATTTGCATTCAGCGTAATTTGCATCCAGGTATATCAGACAGACTTCATAGAAAAGACCTTTTAAAACAGTCTCCATTAGGCGTTCGAATGTAGCCAGCGCATTACATAGTCCAAACGGCATCACCTTGAACTGCCAAAGTCTTTGTCCAGCAGTAAATGCAGTCTTTTCTCAGTAATCAGGAAGTATTTCTGCCTGCCAATACCCACTCTTTAAATCAAGTGTTGAGAACCACTTGCTTCCAGAAAGGATGTCCAGAATGTCGTCAATTCTAGGAAGAGGGTAACCGTCTTTCTTCGTAACCTCGTTCAACCGGCGATAGTCAACGCTAAATCTCGTTGAACCGTCTTTCTTCCTAACGAGGACGATGGGAGATGCCCATGGACTTGCTGAAGGCTCGATGACATCGCTTTCTTGCATGACGTTTAAAAGTGTTCGTCCCTCTTCCTGTTTAGCTTGATTGTTCCTGTTTAGCTTGTATGTTGCTTGGTCGGTGGATGATCACGGGTATCGATTCGATGTTGCCTCAAAATAGTTTGACCTATGTCAGAAGACGAGCGGGAGAACACATCTTGAAGATCTTGAATGACATGTTCAGCAGCATTCCGCTCTTCATCGTTTAATTGCGCACTCTGCAATAATTCCGACGTAATGCTCTCTGAAGACACGGATTCTGAGATGTTACTGTTTCTTTCAACTCTGGTTATGGAAATAAATGCTGCAATCACTGCACTTTTCTTAATAACTCTCGTCTTGTCAGTTACATTTGCAACTCTCACCGAGATAACGGTCCTCGACAGGTGGACGAGTGCTGAGGCTACTAGTACTCCTTTCGAGCTATTACAGTTCTTGGGATATTCTATTACGCAGTAGCGGAAATATCTATTTTCGACTATGGATCCAGAAAGTAAAATTACTGTTCTTGTCGGTATCGTGATATCGTCTTGAGCTATGATTTTGTGGATAGATTTCACTCCTTCATCATTAATCTCGAATAAGGCTATATCCTCAGAGGCAGATTGCAGATTGTCATTTTTAAAGTTAAAAGAAAAATTCTGTTTTCTTAGAAGGTCCTGTCCAAGTATGCAAGGGTCTATAATCTCTACCACATAGGCCGTGTGATGGTAGGCGGCGCTTCCAAACGTGATGTTAACATTTACTTTTCCATCGATGTCGATCTTACCGCTGGATACAATCTGGAGCGTAACGCAGGGTGGCATCCAGATTAGTTTGCTTTTCAATTGTTAAGCCACATCTTTTCGGTAACATTGGCTTCAGTGTTATATTGCAGGGAACTCCGCTGATGTGTCCCATGAAAAGTCCATTACTGATGCCGCTCACTTTAGAAATCTGAAGCGCTTTAAACTGGGGCTTTTCATTCTTTGGCAACCTCAGCCCCCTCGAAATGGCCACTAATTAGTTTTTCTCCTTCTTGATAGGTATACGGTCTTAGCAACCGTGCCCTTGGGCGTTCTGCAGTTTCTTCGTATGTGCCCTTCAGCACTGCATTTCCAGCACTTTACTGTTGGTTTCGTTTCACCAATATTCCGTTGCAAGGCATTCAGTTGTCTTGTTAAATCATCTATGGCGAGCAGCCATTTGATACACTGACTTTTGGACTTGAGCATCTTTGATTGGGTGGTGATCTCTGCGAGTTGCTTGCTCAGCTGCTTGGAATTTCATGGCGTACAATAGAGCGCTTTTTATATCCTTCACATCCTCCATTCCCAAAGTTTTCTGTATTTCGGGTCCCTGCAGTACCTTATCGATGGTATCATCGATAAAGTACTGCAGGGACAATCATCGATAAAGTACTGCAGGTACAGGATTTCCTTTGTTTCTCTCCGGCACTCCGTAAAAGCAAGGTGAGACAGCCTTTCAATTTCTGTAGGGAGCTCCTGGAGTGTTTCTGTGGGCTTCTGTTGACGGGATTTTAATTGAAGCCTGCTGTGTTTTTTCAAAGATTTCTCCCCAAAGCGCAGCTCTAATGCGCCGAACAGAGCTTCGAAACCAGCCTTTGGTTTTCTGTGAGAATATGAAGAATATCTGCTGCGTCTGCTCTGAGAGAAGCGGCGAGATGACAGGCCTTAGCTTGGTTGTGCCCTCCGTTCGCTTCCGCCACTATTGAAAACTCCGTTTTATTCACTTGACAAGAGTTTTGCCCATCATATGTGGATAGTTTCAAAGAGGGACGAGCAGGCATGGGTAGAAATTTAAAACTATCCGAATTGCATCTTGCCGTCGCTAAGAATTTCTTTAAATTATCAACTTCTTTGACATTTGCAGAAAGCCTGTCATCCATTTGTTGTTCAAATTGGTGTTGGACGAAAACAATTCTTCCTTCGATATCTTTTTTGACAGAAAAAACTCTGTAACCTATTTGTTCTTCCACAGCCGAAACTCTCTCTTCTATTTGCTCTTTCATAGAAGAAACTCTTTCTTGAATTTCTCCAACTTTATTTTCAATGGCGTCTATTCTGCCTTCCACAGCTTCAGATTTGTTTTCTATTATGCAGGTTATCTCTTCTTCATCATCTTTCATCTCTTATTTAACAGATTCCTGAATAACTTTCATCTTTTTAAATGTTACTTAGCCAGCTTCCACCTTTTCATGAACGGCTTCCATCTTTTCTTTAACGGATTCCTGTCTCGCTTTAATCTCCTCCTTAAAGGATGTTTGGCCAGCTTCCATCTTTTCTTGGAATGCAACAAAAACAGTGACGAGCTGTCCCAATTGTTCTTCCATCGCCCTTGGTATTGGCATTCGAACCCCACTCTTGACACAAAAAATTGTTGCGTGCATACGTGTTCGCAATGGATTGAATGCACAAGTCGTTAAAAAGTTAATAAAATTTTTTTTTTCACAAAAATATTAAACAAAAGACTGAAATATTTCCTCAGAGATATTCGTACAATATCACAATATCTCAAATTTTAAACAGAACTTAATTCAAAATAGAGAAATTAATTCTATCTCACAACGAATTTGCTACAATCAATCACAGCATTAAATAAACAAACAGTTCGCTTAAAACAACAGCAACTGAGCTGAGGTGTTTTAATTCGGCTTTTATAACTTTTTAATTATTCACGAGAACATTCTGCTAAAATCTATTCAAAATCTATTTTCTCGATGGCAACAGCAATTACGAGATATTTATTTATTAAATATTAATTGCACGCGCTCTTGTATTTTTACTTTTCCGATGTAGCTTCAAAAATTCGCGTGCGTTGCACGGGAAAATAAAACAATTTTAATTACAGTTCTAAATAAATAGCTGAATAAATACAAAATCCCTAGCTATATAATAAACTCTGATAATGTTTCCAACTTTAGTCATCGAAATCGGTCACATTTTCCGAATAGCACTGAGATGCATTCCAACTGTCAGTGCCACAGGGAGTAAACAAATGAAATGAATTACATTCCTATCAGTTTCCATTCGAATAGATTAAAAAAATATTATATTGTTGTCAATTACCGTATCATAAATAAGACATATCAAATCACAATAAGCATGCAAGAAAGTCATGCAAGAAAACGTTTTCATTCAGCATGTAGATTCAGTTCGTAAAACCAGAGTCAGGAGATATGCATTAAAAACTAAAGTCTCCGGGTAGAAACCGTTGGCATAGCAGCTATGACTTTGACCCAAGCGATAAGGTATTCAAGATCATGAATATATAACTGTCATCGGGCAGTCCTGGCCAAAGCTCCGTTAACAGCATTCCTCTAGAGAAATTCAGGAAGTGATTTGAGCAAAGAAGATAAAAATTTTAAGCTCATTGGCAAAGTAAATGAATGTTTTTAATTTTGCAATATGAAGTGGTCTGCATACTCATCACCATAAACGCATCCAATCACCATAAACGACATATCACTTTTCAAATTGATGCCACCAAATATTATCGCCCTGTATTATATTTAAAGAAATTCAGTAGTCAGGAATCTGCGTGAATGTATGTACGTTTCTCGCATAGTTAAAAAAACAACGGTACTTAGAGTCATCAAATTTTTAATAACGTATTCCTTCACCCGAATATGGGTATCTTCAATCCCGAGTTTGGAATTTCGAATGTGTTTTATGATCTTTTTCATATTTTGTAAAACTTAAAGGAATTTTTGGTTTAAAAACTAAACGATTTCAAAGCGAGCAGTCGCAATAACTGGAGTAAAAGAGTTTTATCTGCAACGCGATAGACTGTCTACTGGGAATTCTAAAGATATGCTGTTTTTAAATATTTTTAGCCCAAATTGATATTATTACAATTACTGTAGAAACGTATATGCGTGTGTAAATGAAGAAGACTTCTTTGTGCGTAATATAAAATTTGAAAGTTTTCAAAATTTTTTGTATTTTTTATTTTAGTTGATTTTGCTTTAGGCGATAATTTCTGAAAATCATTCATTCCTAGTTATACGTACGTACACACCCACACACAAACACATATATATAAGTGTATGTGTGTATGCTAAGTATTGGTATGTATACATATATATTTATATTTATATATATACTGTATATAACATATATGTATATGTACATATATATATATATGTTTGTGCATACATTTATACAAACAATTACATACATATGCCATGTAATTTTAAAATATCCTTTAAATCACCTCATAAACAAAACCATATACAAGGAAACTTTCAGAGTAACAAACACAGAACCCAAAAAAGGCAAAGATTCTAGAAACACAAATATATTCCAAAATACGAGTTTTACCGTTCGAACTTATGCAAAGTTAAGAATAATAAAAATGAAATTTAGACAATCACTTGAATTAATCCGTATAATATCTGAAATCATGGCAATAGTGTTATCTTAAACAGATCGTTTTTCTAAAATTGTGGCTGGAGGAATTCAGCCGGCAAAAATAGATAAATATTAAGGAAATTAAACCGAACAATGATTAAGTATTTAAAAAAATAAACAGTGAATAAATAACTGAAATTCAATCAAATACGTTATAAGGTATTTCTCCCCGCCTTCTTCGCATGCCTTCGTGGTGTAGTGGTCAGCACGCTCGACGTGTAACTGAGAGGTCCGTGGTTCGTTTCCCGGGGAAAGCGTTGCTCATTTCTTCGATTTCCCTGCTTGAAAAAAAATCCTAATGACTCTACACCGGGGACCGAACTAAAACAGAGGTGGTGGAGGAGGATTCTCCAACACCGGGATTTGGTGATTGGGTCTCCCAAACCCCAGTCGCCCTTTAAAAAGGGAAGTACATAAGGTATTTCTTCTGCCTTCTTGCCATGGTGTAGCGGTCAGCACGTTCGACGCGGAAGCGAGAGGTCAGTGGTTCGATTACCGGCGAAGGTGTTGCTCATTTTTCATGACTCCTGCTTAAAAAAATTCTAATGTCTCTACCTCCCAAGTTGACAAAACCTCATTTAACTAAATAAAATCACATTTTTAAAGCACTGATGTTAAAAAAAAAGAGCTCATGTTTCAGATAAGGAAATATTTATCCAAAAAATACAATACTGCAAATAAAATAAGGTAGGCGATACCAAAAATGGACATGATCCAATGATGTATTTCAACATTAAAATTTTTGTATTAAAATATAAGCGAACTTTAAATCAAAATCAAATGTACAATAAATTATACAAATTCAAGAATTATTTGCATAAGCATTTGCCGGATACATTTTAGGCATTGTCTAACTCAATTTCTTATGGCTTTGTCGTTTCCGGGTTGAATTGTTTCTTGACAAATTTTAATTATTTAATTATTATTTAATTTCTTAATTATTGATTTAACTACCTTTAATGTTACATTTTTGTCGGTTTAATTCATCTTTTGCAAGTTTCAGAAAATAAGAGGATTAAAATTAATCCAATATACGTTACGTCTTAATCCAATGTACGTTTTTTAATTTCCTTCCTATTGTTTTGCATTTTACATAAATTGGCATGTTCGTATTTGGAATTATTTGTGCACATTTTTTACGTATAATCTTCGTAATTTTTGGATTTTTTAATTCCATGTTTAGCGCTTTGGTTATTTCTTTGTACGTCATTCTGATTATGCAGTGACTTCAAATAACTTAATTTACTTATATTTGTGCACTGTTGTAGCTGCATTTGCAAGGGATATAATGAGCTTATTAAATTTAGTAAATTTTAAATTTTTAATTTGTTATAACTTGTCTTTTTCCCATTATATGAATAAATGAAAATAAAAATAAGTCAGAAACTGGATAAAATACTATGAAAATTCTATAATGTCTTGCAAAATATTGGAAAATTAATAAAGTAATTAAGAGATAAAATAAAATAAATAGAATTAATGTAAAACCAAATTGGCGAACTCTTTAATAAGAAGACAAAAGTCAAACAATGAATTCGAAACATGGAAGGAAAAAGCTGAAACGAAAGTAGATTAATTCGTAAATAAAAAAAAATAATGAAATAAAATTATAAACTAAATAATAATTGAAAACTCTTTGGTCTTTTCCACGAAGCAACTAAAGTAATTATCAACAGAACCATGTTTCTGATTACCTCTGGACGAATGGCAAAATTAAGCAAAATCTTTAAATTGAAACAAAACATTAGTAGCTAAAAATTTCAGTTTTACATGTTCCTGGTTTTTAAATATTTCCAAAGTGATAAATTTTCCTCTTACTAAAATTTTGAAGTTTTTATCTGTTATATATTGCTTAACTAATGTCTAATTAGCTCAGGACTTAATACGGGAATTTTGTCATGTTTAATACTCCTACAGGTATTTTACTTATTGACTAGTTGTTCTTTAATATAAATTTTAAAATTTATTTTCAACCAGTCCACATTTTCAAAACTTTTACGCAGTTTTTACAAATTTTTCTCTTTTCTGAAACTTTGAATTGCACATTTGTGTTTTTCTTTGTAGTTTATGCAGAATACCAATTTGTTTTTTTCTTGGTTACTACATTTAAAAACGTTTTGACTTCTAGACTCTCTATAATAGGTAACTACGTTTTGAGTCAAATTAGAGGAGGTTATGTCTTGAGGATTTTTCAAGTATTATAATAAAAATCTTAAAAGTATAACTTTTGAGTTCCTTAAAAGAAATTACTCTGAATTTTGTATTCACTTTTTATTTTAATTAAAGATTTCTTTGCTTAATTTTTACAATTCAATGAGATATAATTCCGAAATGTGGCTCTGCTGATTCTTTTGGCTACTCGGTAATGATGAACGAAGGACTATCAACTATCATTTAATTTTTAAACTGTACGTGAAATTTGCTTCATTAATATTCTTTTACTTTTGTACTGATTTACTTTTGCTTTCCATGTTTGAAATTCATTATTTCATTTATGCTGCTCATTAGAGAGTTCCTTATTTTCGGTATAAAAATAGTCTCACTACCCCAATATTAGAAATCTATATGATAGAAATTTATTTTCCTTTGAATTTCCTTTTTTACTTTTATTTTTATTTCTTCTCTACAAATTCCGCATGCAGTACTGAAAACAAAGTGTTTTAAATATGTTACGAGTCTTATCTGTAAAGACTTTAATTTTTGTTTTTCTATATATAGGTTTCTTTATACTGAATGCATATTTTACGTATTACAATATAATACTCTCATTTATATTGTTGCGTTCTACGCATTCGTGGATTTGAAATGGTTGACTATAAGGCTTCATAAAACACACACACAATTTATTCGCCAGTATTACGTAGGACAGTTCCCAAGACATGTTTACAACCGTCGAAAAACTAAACAATCTGCAACACAGCCTTCAGACTACTACGGTAAAGACAGCTTCACGGCAAAGCACTAAAGTAAAGCTCCCGACTGTGTTCGGTCTCTCTCAGGCTAACCCCTGAAATCTACTGCACTGCTACTGAACTCAAGATACTCTAGTCTGCGTACAGGCAGGGTTTATACAGCTTTTGACCTGCCATTCAGAACATTCTCACGAAAAACAGTAAGAATTTGTTCTAAAATTTTCTCACTCAATCTACAGCATATCGCCAATTTTGTCGCCCAAATGGGGCGATTTGGCGCCAAATCTGGCAATCCTGCATTTCCTTGCCATTTTCTGGCAACTCTAAACCCTACTTTGTGGAGAAGCTATCTTACTGCAGCTGGGCATTTCGTAACAATATTCAGTGCCGATAAATGATATCATACTTTACTTTGAATTCCTTCTATTATTTTAATCGATTTTCTTTTTATTTTCATTATCGGCCGTAATTTCTTACTATTTATATAAATATTATTGTCGAAAATTTTGAATCTTCATTTATATTTTCAAAGATAGTATTCACAAAGCAAAAACGCAGCAGATTTCATATCTATATTTAAACTTTATACGTACATGTACTTCGAAATTCGTTCTAATGTACTTAAGAAAAAATCTAATTAAATCTTAGTAGCAGATGAGTTAATTCAAATAAAATTATTCGGAGAAGGTAAGTACGGTGTTAGAAATTATTTTATCAATCACTGTAATAGCACTGCTAATACCGTATTGACTAAAAACATTATTCTACTAAAACAATAGTTATGTTATATAAGTTGATAGTTCTATCTCTTTTAATTGTTTAGATTGTTATGTTATAAATCGTTAAGTTGCCTTTTCATATATGTAGAGATTTAAGTACAGAATGTATGCTTACTGCGGGCGGGGGGAAAAGGGCCAGTTCTATATCTCCCGTTCTACTGCGCTGATTGACGAAATTCAGATTGCGTTCTCCTGTCCCTAAAGCGCGACTTATGATGTATATTAGAATTATATATAGCATTGCTCTAACATAGATACTTTGATACAAAATCGGACATTTTCTGAAATAACATACAATTTTTTTCCATATTTCGATTCTAGGACTCAAATTAAGCCTAGATAATAAATTTTGTAATTTTTGGTGAGAAAATTATGGAGAAATTAAAAAATTTATCTTGGCGTATTTTTTCTCAGTTTGAGCCATGAATAATTCATTTGACGCACTTCTTAATTTATAGCAATCTATTTTCCTTTTCTTTTTTTCACTGCCCACGAGCAGAGAAAAGTCATTGTTGATACTTAAAGTCATTGTTGATACTACATTGTTGATACTTTGTTAAATAATTTTAACAAAGTGCGTAAATCACATTTTCGTTATTATCGCTTATAATAAATACGCCAAATTTTAAAACGTAAGTTTGTGTATACCTTAGAAAAATTTCTATAAAAAACTCTAATTTTTTGCTGGTATGCTTAAAAATACATCTACTTTAAAATGATAGCAAAAATTTTATAGGTTATGATTCGAAATTTTTCGAAAAATTTACTTAAAAATACGAATTAAAAAAATAAATCTTAAAAATAGGCGAATTTTATTTTGAATGAATCCTAAATTTCGAGATGTGAAAGAAGGAATGAAGTAAGTTTAACAAAAAAAAGAGATATTAATAAATATATATTAAATTCAATTAACATTCAGGAGCAAAAATTTTGAGAGCTAACTGTTTAAAAACTACTTGTGCGATTTTTACAAAATTTGGTAGTTTGGCATAATCTGAGAGGTAGAATCGAAATATGGAAAACATTTGGCATGGAGTTTCAGAAAAAGTTGGATTTTGTGTCGAAATACCTATATTTGAAAAATGCTATATATAATTCTAATCCAGCTCCCAAGTCGCTCTTTCGAGACATGAAAAACACAAGTTGAATTTCGTCAACCAGCCCTGTAGAACGGGAGATACAGAACTGTTTTTTTTTCACATTGTACCTTGCAGATTCCAGACGTGATTAAATGAATGCATAGCAGTCAAGTTACATTCGATAAACGTAAATTGTATTCAGTAATTGAAAGTATAGGCTGTAAGAAATTTTAACAACGAGAAGGACAACTTGTGTTTCTTTAATTTAATCTTCATGTTCGAAAACGATATCTTTATTCTTCAAAATAACACTCAAGCAAAAAGTACCTTCATTTTTGCTGTTATCGTTGAATAGTTGGTGTATTCTTTAAAAAGTATCCATTAAATACACATTTGCATTTATCTTTCGGTATAGCGTTCAAAATGAAGTAAAGGCAAGCGCAATAAACTCTATTTTAGTTAAAATTTCAAGCACTGATATTCCTACAAGCTAAATAGCTTCAAAATGGTTGCAAACAATTTAATATATATTATATTTATAAGTAAGACATTTTCTGTTGAACCGTTATTTCCAATAGTAGCTTAAATAAATCATGAGCATTTTTCCCGCAAGAAGAAAACAATTTACTGAAAGTCGATTTCATGTAACTGGCAGTTCAGTGTTCATGCTCTAGTTCAGTGTTCAGTGTTCATTCATTCCTGATGGTCCTTCTAATTCAGTTCAAATAATCATAATTTAAATCTTATTATTAAGTTAGATTAACTTATTATCAAGTTAGAAATGAGATTCAATCTTACAATGTGATTCTATTAAAAGATCTGTCTAAAAATACCTGGCATTATTTTAGTTTGATCCATAATTATAATAACAATTCTATAAGTTTCTTGTTGAAATTGTTTTTATTCTTTTGATAAACAAGATTCTAAATGTCTGTCATAAAGCTTCGCAGAGTTTTATCTTGATGTCTCTAAATATTTTCAAGCGCATATTTATACTCGCGAAAACGTGTACTATTTAAGATATTGTATGATAATTTATATAAACAATATGACAAGGAGTAGTCGAAAAATAATTACAATATACCTAAATTAACTATGAAAGGTGTGAACTATTTAAAAAACTTACTTAAAACTATAAGAATCGAAGTATGTAGAAATCCTACTACACATTTCATCATAAATCGGCTGCAATGTTCAACCCAAGAGAATGATGCTACGTTATATATATAATAATTCACGCTTCATGTGTGCTCAATTGAATTACTGTCGCCGTCAAAATCATCAGCGTCAAATTAAATTAGCAACGGAATGATGGCAACGGTAAAAAATAAATCTGCTTGCTGACAAGAATTTCTTCTATCTTTTTTATCTCTTTTTTACACAAATTCCACATACCTGGCGCCTTTTAACGTATTCAACGCATCAAAAATTCCTGTCACCGCGGGGTAGAGCAAAAAATATGGGAAAGAAACAAGGCATAGTATTACGTTTATCAGAGTTTTCTGCATCTCTGACTTCTTTCAGCTCGATGACTTTTGAAAGAAAAAGGAAGTTCATGACGAAAGCATTTTTTGCACGAGGGAATATTCATTGGAAATTAAATACCGCATGACTGTGTGTATATGTACTACTCTTTAGAAAAAAATTATATAATCTAAGAACTGGTGTGAATCTGCTCGTTTGTATGTCAAAAATCTACATAGTGCATTTCCTCTTTTGTTTTATCAGATTTTTTTCATATGTTAGTTATAATATTAACACATAGTCGGAACTAAAATATTAAAGACAGATCTATGAATTTGTCCCAGCTTTATCTTAAACTTTCAGAATGGAGACCACGGACTTTTCTTTAAATATCGACCCTAGATATGTAAGTCTAGCTTCACAATTTCTCGAACTAAGGTAAATTCATATTTTATACTACGTCCAAAGGGGCATTTTTTTTTTCATTTTCACATGCATACATTTCGAGAGCATTTGGGCTAAAAATATTTAAAAACACCATATCTTTAGAATTTCCAATAGACAGTCTCGCGCGCTGGAAATAAAAATATTTTATTCCTCTCATTGCGTTGCCACTGCTCGCTTTGAAATTTTTGAATTTCTTGGTCAAAAATTGGTTACAAAAATTAGTTTTACAAATTATGAAATAGATAATAACAAAATTCGAAATTCAAAGTTGCGGCTTTTAGGAGCTCATGTTATTATATAAAGGACTATGTTATTCAAAACTTGATAGCCGTAGGCACAGTTGCTTTTTCACAATGCGAGAAATATACATACATTCATGCAGATTCTTCATCATTTAATTTTTTTTAATATAATACAGGGCGATAATATTTGGTAGCAACAATTTGAAAAGTGATCCGCCGTTTACTCGACGCAAAATGCCATTTCGAGAATAGCCCTGAACCCAAAGAATGTCTCATTTAATGAAATACTCTTTAAGGTTTAATAAGTTAAATAAAAACTCACAAAATATTCGAGTGCAAAACTCATAGAGATGTGAGTATTTATTATTTACCTGTGATCGGGAATAAATTAAAAATAAAGAGTTCTGTTTGCCTAGCATGGAATGATTGCCATTAAAATTATAACTTTTCACTTTATTATTACTTCTGAAAATTGGCGGAAAAGTATTAAATTTATATTGGAAATATGCGTAACAAAACTATTTAAATCATATCTCTTAAAATTGTGTAGCACTACGAAATTCTTTTGTCACAAGAGCTAAATTAAAATATTTAAGTAATTTTTGTCACTGCGTATAGGTGTTAAAAAGCTCCATACTAAGAAACTAGTGATGCTTATTTCCTTTTACGTTTGTGTCTTTTCAGGATCCAAAAGTGATAAGCAAGCATTCTTACTCTCCATTGTTCCTGAAACCTACTTTCCATAGATGATATACATAGTATCGGAACGGTCTACGTGATCATCATTGGATATCAACTGACAAGGAAGAAATCTAGTTACAAATCTAAGGAAATATACCTTAAGGAACATAATGCATTCCATTAGCTTGGCGCAGCTGTAGTTGTTAACACATTATTACTCAACACTTCTGTCTAGCAATAATAAGTAGCACCATTTCAATCATTACTACAAGTCGTAACACATAATCCAACAATGCTTGTCAACAAGAATTTTATAAATATTACGATCAAATTTTTATCACTGTTGATTATAGTTCATCATGTTAATTGTATAAGTTAATGACGTAGATATAACTTTGTTTCAATTTGCAAATATTCAGTTAAATTAACTTGCAAAGAATTAAACAAAGGCATTCCCGCTATTTTACATTACTGTGCATTAGAATGAGCCGAAAAATTAATTTTTTTAATTTTTCTATAAATATACTTTTATTTTATAGAAAAATATAAAACAGTGCTAACCATTCGGTCATATGAATTGATTACAGAATAGTATTAGAATAAATCTATTGTCATTTGTAATAATCACCCTAACCTATTGTTCTTCTACCCAATTTTGGTTTCACTGTAAGCCTAGCTTTCAATGAATAGATGATCAAACGAATCTAGTTGACTGTCGGAAGAATGGTGTACAATTGACTTCGTGAACGATGTCATTTTTTATCGGACACCTGGGCTAGGCCCTATCCCAGTATATTGTAATTTAGGTTTCGAATGTTGTAGAGCATAATTGCTGGTCACAATTGCTGGGTCACAGCGAATGTTGACGTTGTGCAGCCTATGCCTTATGGCTGGTGCTTGCTATCCCCCGACACAAACTACACTGATGTGCAAAAATTAAGGACGAGACAATTTTTTCAATATAACTTTGTACAAAAGCTCTCCAAATCAACACATTTTATACTGTAAGATCCCCAATACGTAAGGACATGAGTAATGTAAGCAACACTTACTAAATGAGAAATCAGAGAGATAAAAAGAAGCTTTATTGAAAAAGTAGCATGGAACGCAATGCGACTGAAGGCCGAAACATCCCTGTGATGGGTGTCCAGCAAGAAACATCCGGTCTTTAATAGGAGATATGATCTCCCCTGACTGCTAGGCAGGTTTCACAGCGTCTGCCCATGCCGAGAATGAGGGTGTCAATGAGTTGTTGAGGCATTGCTGCCCATTCGTCTTGCAGCGCCAATCGAAGCTCCGGAATCGTTACTGGTGGTAAGGTACGAGCTACCAAGCGTCTGCCTAGTAATCCCATACATGCTCGATGGTATTGATATCCGGAGATCCTGCCGGCCAATCCATACGTTCAATATGCTCACTCTTTAAGAGCTCTTCGGCAGCTACTGTGTGATGACATGGTGCATTGTCGTCCATGAAAAGGAACTGCGGACCCATAGCGCCTCTAGAAAGACGCACATATGGAAGAAGAATCTCGTTATAATAACGGGTCCCGTTGACTGAACCTGCGTCGAAGATGTGAAGGTCTGTACGACTACCAAGCATGATGCCTCCCCAAACGAGAACACCGCCACCTCCATACCTGTCCCTTTCAATGATGTTCGAGGGATGATTGCGGCTTCCCCGCTCTCTCCAGATGAGTATGCGATGAGAATCGCTACTCAGACTGAATCTGCTCTCATCTGTAAAGAGTACTCGTCCCCATTCATTGTCTCTCCAATTCCGGTGTTCCCGGCACCACAGAGAACGCCTTCTCCGATGGGCAGGCGTTAGAGGTACACACCGTACAGGGCGTCGTGCAAACAGACCACCACCGTGCAGTCTTCTGGCCACGGTAAAACGCGATATCGGTCGTCCAGTCGCCTGTGTCGTGTGTCTAGCGATTTCTCCCGCTGTCTGCCGCCTGTTTCTTCTGGCCTGTAAGGCAATATACCGGTCATCTGCGGGTGTGGTTCCTCGTGGAAGACCACTACCAAACCCCCGGATAGCTGTTCCTGTAGTTTGAAATTGTCTCCAAAGTCGTGAAACGATGCTGTGAGCAATTCCGAACTCTGCAGCCACACTTGTCACACTGCGGCCTTCCTCCAACTTCCCAATGATTCGACCTCGGGTAAAAGCATCTAGATGTCGTCTAACAGATGGATTATTCGCCATTTCACGCTGAAGCAGCAACTCGGTGTGATTTTAACTGCTATACGGCGTGCAATCTCTTTGCCAGAAATACTGATCTTACACCGACAACATGCTTTATACTACTCAGACACTCCCCCATTACGTCTACCTGCATATCTGCGCATGTGCTACCGTACATCACCTTACTTAATCTCCTGGTTGGTCTTTCTGTCCGCTCTGCCTCTTCGTTCAGCTGATATGCTAATTTTTCGACTTCGTCCTTAATTTTTGCACACCAGTGTATGTACGTATACCCTTCTTGGTCTGCCTTGGACCATATAACCATTCTGTAAGTACAGTTGTAAGAGAGAAATCACCCTCTGTCCGTTGAATTATAAGCCTTGTTTCAACGGCCTCAGAAGCATGTTACATGATGCTATGGGCAATCCGAAATTTTTTATACACTTCTTCCTCAAATTTATAACTGATTCTTAAATTATCCAAAAGTTATTTACGAACCATTATATTACCAACAGCACATGGGAAAGTCGCCGGAGTGTTTATGCGAATACCTACAGTGTTCTATATTTTCCATTTAAATATTTTGTGATGATTGTGTTCATGTATTGTGCACGTAAGACACGAACCGGTTTGCATCATATTGCTTCTTGGTACTGGTGCAACAGCCAAACCCTTAGTGGAATTTTATTTGGCTTAAAACCGATGTAATAAATGTTTTTCATACTTTCGTTTTATTGTCTTTAAGGTTTGCATTACCACTGTAGTAATGTTTTTGTGTTTCTATTTGCCATACGTTTGCGCTTCTACACATATATGGAGAAATGAATGCTTTTCTTACTTTTGAAACTATGGGAAATTTGTCTTCGAAGATGATTCGCAGTTTCTGCAAGGTATTTCTCTGACCATTTTTTGTGCTAATATTAAAATGTGATAAAATTACAAAATATAACACATTACGTCCTTATTTTTTGTTACAGTTCCAGAATTCTTAGCGTTATATATTCCGCTAACCTAATCTTCATGTCGAGATTAGATCTCCCCTAAAAAGCGAAAGCATTTGAAAAGAAACTGGTACGATTTTTTATTGTAAGGGATCTCTTTAATAGCAATAAATAATATATGATTATGCAAACATGACTAAGCCACTTCTTTCGAGAAGGATAAAAGGTAAATTAGTGTAATATTCTTAAAACTATGAAGATGAATTCATCATTGGGAGTCATTTTAGATTTATTTGACGACATAACCGATAAGTAAGAAGGAGCAGCATCTAAATTAATGCAGAAACTAAGCAGTTGGGGGCTAAACTTATGTTACTCAGCAGATGATTTGTTAAATTAATTAACATTAGAAACGTTATTAATTAACCGGTGAATTAAAAAGCCAGCAGTTTGAAGTAAAGTTAGTCAATTAGTCGTACAATTCCCTTAAATGTAAATGCAATAAACATTTAGGCTGAGTGATTGTTTTTTTAATGCTTTTGTTAATTACGTGTAAGGAAAATATATCATTTAGGATTTGATTTGGATATTCTTCGATCAAATTCTGTAAAACTATTTATGAACGATTTTATATTTTACTTTTCCTTTTAATTAATAGTATTCTTTGAAAGAGAAAGTACTTTAAATTTCTTAAATTACTCTAAATTAAAGACAGAATGGCAAAAAACGATTATATTTTCCACATAAATGGATCAAATGATCTTAAAGTGAATTTAACTTTTTGTACTTCTTAAAATCAGATTTAATGAACTGCAATACATACATTCCTCATTACGCGAATGAAATCAAGCTTTTTTTCATTGAAAGACAAATATCTTAAAGGATTTCAATTCATAAAACGATCCTACATTTTTATCATTAAGAGAATCGTACTAAAAAGGTATTTTTAAAAAAAGATCGATATGTGACTAAAATTTGTAGGGGGAAAAAGTTATCTTAATTGCTCATCTTAATTAACAAGAATGAATATTTTATTTTATTTTGCAATAAGCAATGGGGAAAAATGCCAAACTTCTATTTCTGATAAAACTTTCAATGGTAATAAGAATTCTATTATTTAAAAACATTGGTTTTGCATTCATCAAGTATTCTCAAAAAAGAAATTAATGATAAAAATGTTTGAAATATTATAATAAATCCTTGCCACTCAAATTTTGGAAGCTCTTAAATATAAAACAATGAACAAATTCAACAGAAACTACTCTAAATATCTTAAATAAAGTCTTTTAGAAAATTTCTTTTTATTTAGAAATGTCTTTTAAACAATTATTTCATTATTTATCCATAGAATTGGAAAACAACTTAAACAATTCTAATCGAAGTTAAATAATTTTTTTTGTAAACATTTATAAAGATTTTTAAATAATTAGCTTTTCTATTCATATATATTTATATATATGCAATAATATCGTAATATTTAAATAAAATCATAATAATTTAAATTTAGTAATATCGTCTATATTTAAAAAAATAATTCTTTACTATCATTTTATTTTACAGATTTAATCCTTTTTGAAACATTTGAGGTTAAATCAAACTTATGAAGGTCGAAAACAAACATTTGGTGAAAACAAAAATAACTAATATTTATTGATAATTAATTTTCAAGTGTATGTACAAACATTATGTTGACTAAAAAAAGCATAATTTTAAGCATAACTCGGTTACACATGTTATCTTAAACATATCTCGGTTACAGACAAGCTGGAAAAAAATTGGTAGAGGAAATCTGTCAAATCACATCTCATTTGTTGTTAGCAAATTATTTAATATTCGAATGCTTGTTTACAGGGGAAAACATCACATTTAAACAGGAGAGATCAGAAAATGTGTCAATAGAAATAACAGTTTTCTGCAAATTAAATCCACAAAATAAGATATATAATACATGCAAAAACAGAAAATATGCCTTATGCTAAGCGATTTAAAAATCTTATTTGTTTACTACAGCGAGCGCGAAAATAACTTAATCCTGTGATTTCTACTTTCAGCAGTCGCGGTTCCTGACATACCTAGGCTTCCATGAGTGCTTGAAACACGTCTAGTCTCCCAATGAAAACGCCTACAAATCGTCCAGTAGTAATATAAGCTGGACGTTTTGATATTTTATACTAAAAGACAAGCCAAAATAGAAAAGAACAAGATGTGGTTCATTGCCCTAAAGTGCTTTTGCATGAACTTTGCTAACTCCACTTTTACAGTCTATGTTCCGATAAAATGAGAATTATATTACAGTCTGATTTTTCTTAGCGTAAATTAAATCTGCGAAAGCAGACAACAAATAGTAAAGAAATAGCTTAAATAAAAGTCGAAGTACCATTCAAAATGAACTTACTAACCCCACTTTTACAGCCTATGTTCCGATAAAATGAGAATTATATTGCTGATTTTTCTTAGCGTAAATTAAATCTGCGAGGGCGGACAATAAATACTAAAAAATAGCTTAAATATCAGTCAACGTACCATTCAGAATGAAAGTCCTGAAAAAATTGTCTCCAGAAGAAATCTTCTCAACACGAAAATAGAAATAAAAGCCTGAAATAGTAGTTCAGAACTGCAGTTAAAGAAAAATTAGACAACAACTCCCCTAAAAAAAGTTAGACATTAAATTATTGTAGACTTTAAATAAAATGTTATCGCTTTGAATAACTTTTAATTGACTCAGAATGACCTCCTGTTTTCGAAGGCCCAGTTTGACTATTTTAGGTTAATTTAAAATTGCTTGTTTGCTTAATTTTGCATATCTCCTCACAGCTTCTAATGCAGCTCTTAGGTGAAGGAAGACAAAATACATGTGTAGAATTATTTTTATTAAATGATAGTGTATGAGAAGAACCATGTTTATTTATGTTTACTAAAGATTTTGTAGAGTTACTCATCTTATCTTGCTAAATGAAATGTCGAGGAACCTAATTGAACTGTTTAGCGAATTATCGCTTAGTTCAAAGAACAGAAAGCGTAAAACTCAAGAGGAGTTAATTATTCTTGATTCACTCTATAAAGTATTTCTCCTTCCTTCTTCGCATGCTTTCGGGGTGTAGTTGTCAGCACGCTCGACGCGTATTCCAGAGGCCCGTGTTCGAGTCCTGGCGAGGGCATTGCAAATTTGTCTCGTCCTTCGTCTTACGCAATCTCCAAGTTGTATGCTACCAAAAAGAACAAGGAGACTATAACATTTTTGCAAAGAAAATTGTTTAAACATCGTAGAAGTTGGTACAGGAGAAATAAGCGTACGTGAAGCAGTAAAAAAACTCTCTTTAGTTAGGAAACAAGGACTCGGAAAATGCAGCTGTTCAATAAAGTGTACTACAAATCAGGTGATCTGCTTTGTAATTCAATATGCCATAGCAGTCAACCTTGCTGAAACAGTGAGTAAGAAGTATGGAAGTAGCAGTATTAAAAAAAATAAACTATTTTTTCTTATTTTTTAAATCTCGTATTATTTTAGCCATCAATTAAATTTTTTAACTATTGCTAAAATTATTTTTAAAAATTACTGAAATTTCTTCAGTAATTACCGATAGAATGGTGCATTAGCTCAGATTTTTCACATAGGATCTTATTTTTAAAATTTCGTAAATATTGCATTTTTTTTATTTTTATTTCTTGTGACTCTTTAAAAAATAATTGTAAGATAGTTGCATCGTCATACCTTGTTTTGATCATATTTACAATTTATATTATCAAGAAAATAGGTTTTAACCTTTTTGGCCCACATTGTATGCAGTATGTCTGCGAATGGAAAATCCTGTCATAAGTAATCCCTCTTTTCGGGTTTTTACCAAAAGGCTTGGCAAAAGGCCGGAAATGGAATCATATTAAAGCATACTTTAGACTTTTACCAAGCCACTTTAGTAAAAGCTAGGTTTTACCTGTGAAATCTAGGATTTACCAGACTTTGGGTTTTTACCGTAATATATATATTGTAAAAAATTTCGCTTCCTTTGCTAACGCCCTATTTCCTCAAAAGGCTTTTCTACCGCTAAACTTTATCCTCCTTAAGGGAAGGAATATGTAACGTATTAAAGTATGAAGAAAAATTATTAACAAATGATTAAATTAACTGGAACAAATTACTAACTTTGTGGGGTTCCACCCTTGCATCTAACACCTGTAGGAACCTCGTGAACAGCTAAGCAAATAATCGCTTTAGTTCAGGAACAGAGACTTAAACTTAAGAAGGGTTATTTACTTTTTATTGCTAAACATAAGAACTAAACAGTCTTTCTTCGGGCTTGCAGCAAAGCCTCCACTTGGGCTTAAAAGTAAGAAATAAGAACTAACTAATAACTAAGAGATTTAACCTAAGTTAACACAAGTCTAATGTAGTTGGCCGTGATCTTAAACTAACCGGCGAAGTATCAAAAGACGCGTAAAAATACATCCAAGCTTAACAACAGCTTAGAGAGACGTAGCCCAATGGCACATGAGTGCTAATCAGAATTCCTAACACTCTCTTTCTCGAAGTCAGTTGAACTTTGCTTTAATACTATCTCTTCCCCATTTGCATTCAGTTCGTTTCTAAAAACTCATTCCAGTAGGGAGTTGTAAGTTGAAACGAGGAAAGTATAATTAAATTAAAATAACTGTTATAAAATTGAAATATATCTTACAATTTGTTGCTACTCTTGTGTAATAAAAAATTAAAGTCCCCTAAACTTGCAAAGTAAATGAGTTGATATATTTCTTTATACACATGCATAACTTTTAACTAATGAACCTTAATGTACAAATGCATCATGCACAAAAAATTTTAACTTTTTACAAAAGTACATTCAATTACTATTTAAAATTTGGTCACAAGTAATTTTTTATTCCATATATAAGATAAAAAGTGTTTTAATTAATTAAATATATTTAACTTTCAAGACTGCATTTTTGATTTTTCTTATTTCATCTCTCGCCTTTCAATTAAACGCAATTAGTATATTAATAGAAAGGAGACAATGACTTTCCTAGAATACTCCTTTACTTAACAGTAAGAACAGGGTTTCTCTCTAAGGCTCTAGAGTGAGTTAACTTATAGTTCAAGTTTGTGATAATTCTGGGTTCAAGTAATCTCTAATTTCGTTAGGTAATAAATTCAGGAGATTTATGTTACAGTGTTAATTTAGTTTAATTTAGGGATGCAAGTAGTTGTGGAGAGCTTAATTGCCCCTCTTTAATTCGCAATTCTATAGATTTTAGCTGCTGAATAAATATTGCCCTTGTAAGAATCAAAATTTCATTTCCGTTAATAGTGGCGCTTTCATTTCTTTAACTTAAAAGAAAAAGTTCTGGCACCCAAGACATTTTAGTTTTTACTGAGATTTAAATAGCAAAATTTGGTTTAAAATGTTATAAACACATATTCATGCATATATAAAAAGATAACTCGTACTATACATAAAATTAACTAAAGCTTTGCTAATTTTAACAAATTTTGAAATTGTTTTAAACTGCAAATTAGTCACAAAAGTTTGTTTAATAAACTTTTATAATAAAGTCTTGTGTTTAATAAACTTCACCAAGATCAGGAAAGACATTCTTTCTTTCAAGATGGTTGTCATTACATTGAAACTGAAACGCATGCTTTCCGTTACGTATAACTGCCAAATACTATTTAATGTATTGCATCAAAATTAGGATCCAACTTGAAATAAATATTCTTATACAAACTAATAACCTCATCTAATTTTCTAGTATTTCGGTTTTATATATAAATAACTCCAATTTTTTTTCTTTTCACATTTTCAAGACGTGATAGAGATGATTTATTAAATCTTTAATAAATTTTAGAATTTTATACACAAAAAGTTATAATTATTTATCATTAATTACCCATCGCGGGCTACTGGCAGCATTATTCGAAATTTCTTTTTTCAATTTTTTTTATTGTACAATTATTTAAATACAGTCTGAAATCAATCACAGAATTTTGATTGTAAAGAATAGGATTTCCATAGTTTTCTCCTTCTGTAGTAGTGTTAAAAATATATTAACTAACTGATCCTTAAGTTTTCTTGGATAAATAAGTGCTGTAATAGATAGAGTAGGTTAGTAAATTAGTTCTTTATAAAGCGAATGCAATAAACCTTATGAAACATATTATTATAATTATTACTCCTAGATTCAAAAACTTTGCAGGAAATACGCGTAGGTCAGTTCTGCTTGAAGCGTAAAATGGTATTAAGTAGTCCTAGTGCCCTTTGAAGCAACTTCGCAAAACGCCTTAAAGGGCTCCAGCGTTTCTGATATTTGTATAAGTACTGGTAGAATGGCCTCTTTTGATATCCGTCCGTTTTGATCCGCTCGCTGGATCATTTTCGATAACTTCAGTTGCCTGAGGAATTTGGCCTTATAGAATCAACTTGATAAACGGGATCACAGGGTCAGAGGGTGAGAAATCTGGTAATTATGACAGTTACAGTATGTTTCTAATCAAAGAAATCCAAGGCTCTTTGCTCAAATGCATTTCACTAAAAATGAAATATTACGCCGAATGGTTGAAGGCTATTTTAATTTTATTTGAGCTATAAGAACTAAGCTCTCAGAATGTTACCACTTGTATTTCTTTCGCAGAAAAAATTGTAATATCCTTTAACAGCCATGTTTACTTGTTTCAAGTTTCATGCACATGGCACAAACTTTTCGTGAATATGGTATAATAAATAATTTCAATTATTAATCAAAACTACTGGCACATTTTTGATTGAAATAGTGCTTCTATAGATTACACATATCGGAAGCAATCTTAATCCTAAGAAGCACATGAATTCCAGAAGAATTTATGAGACTGAAGTGAAAATAAACCAGAAGCAGAAGCTTTTATTAATACGATTATGAATGAAAGAATATTCACTGCAGCTGAAGATCGTTCCTTTGCCAGGATTATTGATTCATTAATTACATGTGACTGTATGCTAAAACATTGTATTTGAAATTACTGCAAATTTTAAAGAAAATCAAAAATCAACTCCACAGAAAATTACCTTTTTGTAAAACTTTAAATTATATCATGTTTGATTAAAAAGTAAAATCAGAAAGTTTTTAAATTTAGGCTGGTATGTTTGCTTTTAAGCATAATCAAAATTCTGATCTCTTAGAACAAGTTTCTATTCCCAAAAGTTTCCCATATTTTCCAAATTTTCCATACCTAATAAATTTGTTTCTATTCCCAAAAGTTTCCCATATTTTCCAAATTTTCCATACCTAATAAATTTGCATAAGGTAAAATCAGCATAAATGTAATTCAGGGTTTAAGAATATTTAATCTAAAAACCATTCGTGTTTATAAGTAATAATAAAATTGATATTACTTCTGAATTTAGGCAAAATGAAGAATATAGCATATATATTACGTTGCCCTCTCTACCTTTCCTGAATTCAGTGGTAATTTGATTGCATCAAATGTACAGGAACCGAGTGAAAGTTTTAAAATATTTTTTTTCTTTTCTTTCCTAAATTTTTCCTTTCGTCACAGCTTTCCAGACATTTCTGTAGATACATCATCTGATTTGGTGAAAGATGTATTAAATTGTTATACGAAATCTTTATGTATCAGTAAGTGCCTTTTAACCAAATTACTGCCTTATTCTCCCGTTTAACTTAATCTACCAGTATTTTCTTTCAAACGGTCATTCTTTTAACACACGATGTACACTGCAAAAAAAAAGAAAGACAGTTTTATATTTTTCGTTCTACTGGGACGATTGATGAAATTCAACTTACGTTTTTCATGCCTCGAAAGCGCGACTTAGGATGTGTACTAGATTTTTATATAGCTTTGTTCTAATATAGGAATTTTGACACAAAATCGAACTTTTCCTGAAATGGCATACCAATTTTTTTCCATATTTTGATTCTACGATTCAAATTATGCCAAAGTACCACGTTTTGTAAAAATTGTTTGAGTAGTTTTTAAAATATTAGCTCTCAAAATTTTAGTTCTTCCATGTTAATTGAATTTAGTATATATTTATTAATATCTCTTTTACTATTAAACTTATTTGATTCTTCCTTTCACTTTTCGAAATTTAGGTTCATTCCAAATAAATTTCACTAATGTTTTATGATTTGTTTTTAAAATTTGTATTTTTAAATAATTTTTATAAATTTTTCGAAAACATTTTTGAATTATAATCTATAAAATTTTTACCATCATCTTAAAGTATATGTATTTCTGAGCATACCTGCAAAAGATTAGAGTTTTTCATTCAGAACTTAATAAAATATATGTGAATTTACGTTTTCGCGCTTTCTGAAGTTTGGCCTATTCATTATGAACGATAATAACATCAAATGTGTTTTACGTTCTTTGATAAAATTGTTTGAAAGTATGAACGATGGATCTTTTTTCCCGCCTGTGCACAAAGAAAAAAGGCAAAGGAAAATAAGTTGCTATAAATTAAGTAGTTCTCTAAGTATATTATTCTTGGTGCAAACTGAAGAAAGTCCTCTAAGATGAATTTTTGAATTTTTCCGTAAATTTGGCACCAAATTTTACAAAATTTAATATCGAAATATGGAAAAACATTAACTTTGATTTCAGAAAGAGTCTGATTTTGTGTCCAAATACCTATATTAGAACAATGCTATATATAAATCTAATATATATCCTAAGTCGCGCTTTTAAGGCATGAAAAAAGCAAGTTGAATTTCGTCAATTGGCGCAGTAGAACAGGAGATACTTAAAATGAGGGAAGTATACTGCGTAAAAAGATGTCCCATCTTTTTACGCAGTATACTTCCCTCATTTTAAGTTTTTAATTTTTCTGCCCAGTAAAACTTAATTCCTGCTCTCAAACACGATAACCATTTTGCATTATTTGAGCGTAAAATGTTTCTACCAATTTTAATTTTACATTCGTCAAATTGGATTATTTTAAGTAACTAACTATAGCTATAGCACTGATTTTCTTCATCAGACGTGTACCTTCATATCTACTTTTTTAAAAAGAATAGTATTTCTGTAATAAAGCTTCAGTGCAGGTCAACATGCGATTAACGTTTCCATTCTTTTAGTTTTTGAGATGGGAAGTCAGTCTTCAATCTAACTTCCCCTGTCAAAAACTAAAATATTCTTCTATGGCAAATGTTCTCAATTTTGTTTGCTCCATGCACCCCTTTCATCATTACTGTACCATTCCTCTCCTTTCCAAAACTGTAAAAACACATATGCATTTATTTAGATTTAGATTACTTTTTAACAAGTCAGGCTGACCGCTTCCCTCCTAAAACTTTGAAACCCTTCCTGGAATGGAACCTCTGTTCTATGGTTTAAATTATGAAACTTCAACTAGATGCGCTTGACCGCAATTTAAAATTTTCATGTGGCATTTAGTTTAATTTATTTACTTACATCAATGCGTAGATGATTTGGCATATTGCATGTCACTCCAAATTCTCCCACTGAATATATAGGCTTCTCTCTATTTAGTTGTCAACAGCTCTTTCAGATGATTTAGACTTGTGATTTGTCCACTAAGTTTGCCCTCTTCAAATTCATGCTGTAACGTTCTACTGTCTCTCTGTTGTGTAGAATCTTGAGGAATAGTAATTGCACCCAAGAAGGGTTAAAACTACCCTTTATTAAATTCTATAAATTATTTACAATCCGTCAACTTGACGCTAACATGCTACGGCTCTGCTTGGGCGGTAACTGAAACAGTAGAATCAAAACTCAAAATTGGAGATATTCACAAGTAATAAAATTAAACTACAGAGCTCAATCATTCCTGTATCCTACAGCGCGTAGATGAATCCAGTAGCAGCAAGATAATAGCTATTAAGCCACGTCTAACCAGCAATAACTGCTAAGCGGAAACTTGCGTATAACCACGCACAGGGATTTCTCAGGTTCTGTCTAACTTTCCCTA
>KL822754.1:0-21563 GCA_000611955.2 Stegodyphus mimosarum
TAAACGGGAGCTAATTGATTTACATTCTGGCACGAAAGCGTGGGTTTAGAGGAGAGCGACAGGGAAGGGTACTTTAATTAAAAGTTAAAATAAATAAATAGTCAAAATAAATAAATAAATCCTTACAACTTAATATTTTTGGATATGTAATATGCAATAATCAATATTAATACTTACTATATTTACGTGGATATCTAGATTAATTGCATAGCACTTTTGTTTTTATTTTAAGGATTTTTCATTATTCCCTACATTGAAAATATCATAGACTTGTAATACACAAAGCACTATTTCCACAACTACTTTTCATTTTAAAACCATTTTCTTTATTTCCGTTTTGAATATTTGTTAAAAGAGTAAAGCTGAAAATATATACTTGTGGGTTTACGTTCAGAGTTTATCTGAATGTTCAGCTGTAAAATAAAAGTTCAGGCAGCCTTGGATTGTGGTTGAACCTCTGAATAAACTTCCCGCTCCCTCAGTCGTGAATCATTGCACATGTCAAAGAGCATGATTCATAAAACTTCAAAAATGATACTGATCCCACTTCGAAAACAGAAATATTTTACTATTACTATTGATTTTCGACTACTTCTGAATAATCAGTTTTATTCGTGACATCCGGCTGTGTGATTGCCACCTATAGTATTTATTTGGTGCAAGGTGATGTTCAAGATTTTAGAAAATAGATTGCTCTCCGTCGTTTTCACTACTAGATTGACATAATTTAGGGATATTAATTATGAAAGAGCTATCTGAAGTCTCTTTTTCATTTTATTAGGAATTCTCAATCTCAGTAGGAGATTTAAATTGAGTTTAATTTCAACTTACCGCCTTTAAGAAACCTGTGATATGATACTTACACAAGGCCTGTGAATATCTTCAATAATAATAAGAGTCTTCTGTTAGATCACTATAATATACGAGGCGTATTCGGAAACTAAGTACCGTTTTGAAAAAACAAATAGTAAAACAATTTTTTCGAATCCAATTTTATTTTTACATGAAAATGCATGTCTTAAACTATTTTTCAACATAGTTTCCGCCAATGATCAAACACTTGTCATAGCGGGTGACCAGTTTTTGTATACCATCGTCAAAGAAACTTCCCGCCAGTTTCGATAACCACGACTTTACAGCATTTTTCGTGTCATCGTCAGATCCAAAGCGCTTGTCACCAAGCTCGCGCTTCATGTGCAGGAACAAGTGATAGTCGGACGGCGCCAAGTCCGGGCTGTACGGCGGGTGATCGAACTGCTCCCAATAAAACTGTCGAATTAACGATTGAGTGACACCAGCAGTATGGGGCCGAGCATTGTCATGGAGCAACACAATTCCTTTACTGAGCATTCCTCTTCGTTTGTTTTGAATGGCACGCCTTAGTTTTGTTAAAGTCTCACAATATCGTGCCGCATTAATGGTTTCACCTCTGGGAAGAAATTCAGTAAGCAAAACGCCTTTCCTATCCCAGAAGACAGTGCACATGATTTTTTGTGATGACATTGTCACTTTGAACTTTTGTTTTTTCGGAGAATGAGTGTGTCTCCACTCCATCGATTGTTGTTTCGATTCTGGTGTGAAATGACACACCCAAGTTTCATCACCTGTCACAATTTGGTTTAAAAAGTTTTCTCCCTCATCACTGTACCGCGTGAGAAATGTCAGGGCACTACCAAGTCGCTTTGTTTTGTGAACATCAGTGAGCATTTTTGGAACCCATCGGGAACACAGTTTGCGATAATTCAAGCGGTCAGACACAATTTCGAACAAAACAGTACGTGAAATTTGTGGAAATGCCTCTGAAAGAGTTGTCATTGTGAAGCGTCTGTTCTCATGAATTGCTTCATCAACTTTCCTTACCAAATCATCGGTGACAACAGAAGGCCGACCACTCCGAGCCTCGGCGTGGACATTTGTTCGACCTGCATTAAACATTCTTACCCACTTTCTCACCATTCCATCACTTATCGCGTATTCACCGTAAACTTCTGTCACTTGACGATAAATTTCGGCCGGTTTAACATTCCTCGCGTTCAAAAATTTAATCACGGCACGAATCTCACAGTCAGCGGGAGAACTAATTGTCTTAAACATTTTAAATGTGCACAGCAAACTGAAAACACAACACAGAGCAACCAAAATGGCGACAATTGAAAGTCAGTGAACAAGAAAGACTAGTGCGCATGCGCGGGACGCCTACCACAGCGCTGCGACGGCGCTAGAATGAAACCGTACTTAGTTTCCGAATACGCTACGTATGTAGAAGCAAAGTAGTACGAGGGTTGAAATTTATAGTTCTGGCCTAATAATGAAAAAAGAAATATTTAGATCGAAATTGTTTTTATTGTTTTTCGAAATATTTTTCGTGAATATCAATACACTTTTGCATTAGTTTGACCCAATTTTCTAAGCACTTGTAAGGTTTATCCTTATTTCATAACAGTTATTTTAAGTTTATGCACCTTTCCTATCCCTCCTAGCTTCAGCTTACAATTTCTTACCAGAGTGTATTTTCAGAAATGCGGTTAATGCAAATGAGTAATAGTAGTACAGTGGTGGCCAAATTTGTGGACACTTTTGGAAATTTTTATGTTTTTGAACTTTGTATGCTTATAGAAAACGTTACATTTCACAAAATGCAAACTTGTATACATCATTTTAAAGAGAATTTATTACTGAATTCAATACAAAACACAAAATTCAATTATTTGCAATACAAAAAACGTTAAACGATAATAATTATTGATATACATTAGATAGTGATGATTGCAGTGAGTTTTCAGTTCTTAGTAGGGTACTCTTTATTTTTGATTACAGCTTCACATCGACGTTTCATTGAGCTGACAAGAATTTTAAGCTCTTCTTTCGTTATTACATGATGCCAGGAAACAATTATATCCTCAGTTAGTTCCCTTTAATTTGATGGCCGCCTCATTCGGACAAGAGTTTTCAAACGGTGCCACAAATTTTCAATAGGATTGAGGTCAGGACTGTTTCCAAGCCATGACAACAATTTAATGCTCTTTGTACGAAACCACTCTTTCGATATTTTGGCCGTGTGGCAAGGAGCAGAATCCTGCTAAAAAATAAACGAAGCATTGTTGGGAAAGAGATCTCTGATGGAAGGTAGAAGTTTTGGTTCTAGAATAGTGTCAATGTATTTTCTGGCATTCAGTGTCCCATCGATGACATGAAGGCGACCAATACCATCTGCTGACATGCATGACCAAATCATAACACTAACTGGATTCTTCACAGTTGCTTGAATGCAGTCAGGATGTAGCTCTTCTCCTATTCTACGTCTTACACATTTTCACCTATCACTACCGAATAACGATATCTTAGTTTCATCACTCCATATAACTTGTGCCCACTGATCATCTGTCCAATTAATGTGTTCCTTTGCCCACTGTAGTCTTTGTTTTTCGTTGCTGAAAATTAAGATAAGGCTTTTTTCGTCGAATTCTACCTCTCAGTCCAACATCTGTTAATCTTCTCCTGATTGTTCTTGAACTGACAGAAACACCAGCATCATTCAGATCACTTCTGATGGCCGCTGATGACATTTTTCTATCTTGGAGACATAGTCTTTTTATTTTTATGTCATCAATAAATGTGGTGCACCTTTTTCGCCCTTTTCCTTCTTTGTTTTTTATTGAATTTGTCTCCTGATATCGTAAATAAAACTTTCGGACTCCAGATGTAAGCACTGAACCACCCACCTGTCTTGCAATTTCAGCATAGGAAAGACCACTTTCTCGTAACACAATAATATTACATCTCTTTCTAGGTGTCCAATCTACTCTTTTATTTGATGTCATTGCTTCTTGACTAAATATTAAAAATTTTTACAAAAATTCCTACTTGTAATTGCAGTGTATAAGAAAGAGGTCCTCCTTCTACAGAACTAGGCAAAATAATGAATAGTTTCAAGTGTAAACATGATGTCAGCTTCTACTGGCAGTTACTAACATTTGATTCGTTCGCGGAACAAGAACAGTGATTGGCCAGGAAAGCTAGACATTACAAACCATTTCCTAACTGTGTTTTTATTTAAATTAAAGTACATATAACTTTCTTTGTATTGCAAATAATTCAATTTTGTGTTTTGTATTGAATTCAGTAATAAATTCTCTTTAAAATGATATATACAAGTTTGCATTTTCCGAAACGTAACATTTTCTATAAGCATACAAAGTTCAAAAACACAAAAATTTCCAAAAGTGTCCACAATTTTGGCCACCACTGTATTTAAGTCGATGTTTCACTGACTTCGTTAGAAAGCCAGAGTTCCTGACTAGCGACAGTTTGGCTTACTACGTCTCTCTGTAAGCTGATCTACGCTCGGTCTTACTTTAGGCCCTTGACAACTACTTAGAATCTTCATTGCTTCGACTATATCTTTTAGTTAGGCATTAGTTAAGTTTAAATTCTTATTAATTTAAGTCCAAGCCCAAGTGGAGGCTTTGCTGTACGCTCCGTCATAGGAGCAGACTGTGTTCATCTTTATTTTGAGAAATAAAGGGTAGTTAACCCTTCTCGAGTCTTATGTTTCTGTTCACATTATTAAGCGATTATTCGCCTATCAGTGTAAGGGGTTTCTCACGTTGAACTGTGAAATAAAAGGGTGGAACACCACACGCTTTTTCCAATTGAGGTAACTCCAAAACATGCGTTTTGAATGCATCAACCGCTTCTTGGGGTGTCGCAAATCGCTGACCGGGTGATTTATTTTTGATGTGAGGAAATAAAAGAAAGTAAAAACAATTATACAGGGAAACAATTATTGATGAATTAAAAACTGATACTATAGGCATATTTATGCATACTTGCAAGACCCAGATAATTTTGAACATCCGGATACAGTGGACATAATGAATACAGCAGCAAACTATGAAATAGTCGATAAATTATTGTTTTATACTAAAACAACAAATGAGAATAGAGAAATAAGGCCAGTCATTCCAGATGAGTTGCGACTTAGTATTTTAGAGGAATTACACGATGCTCCAATCGCCGGTCATTTAGGAATTCGGAAAACGGTGCAAAGAGTCCGCGAGGCGGCTTTTTGCCCGCAACTTCAAAGAGTCGTAACGGAGTATGTCAGGTCCTGCCGTACATGCCAGTTAGTTAACGACGTAAATTATAACCCGGCTGGATATCTAAATAGTATAACAGCTACTTTTCCAAATGAAATAAATACGATAGACTTATTGGGCCCGTTTCCAAAAAGTGAAAGTAATAGAAATGGAAATTAATTAGTTATCATCGATTATTTCTCCAAGTGGGTAGAAATAGTTCTCCTTAAAAGAGCCCGAATTTGTAGCGAAAATTGTAGCCGATTCGTTTCTAAATAAATATATTCTAAAATATTGTGCACCACTTATGGTAATATCAAATAACGGTCCCCATTTTATTAGCCAAATTTTCGAAGCGCTATGTGCAGGGCTTGGCATCCGTCACCTTAAGATGGTCCCTTAGACACCACAGTCTAATATCGCCGAGCGCATAAGCAGGAACATAGTTAAAATCATACGGAGTTATATAAAACCGTATCACCGACACTGGAACAACTGCGTAGATGAATTGGCATATGCCCTCAGAACGGCCAAACACGATACCACGGGAAAGATAATACTACTAATAATAATAGTAATAACAACAATTTTCTGTTAGATCGACTTTTAACATTTTAAACATTTCACATTTTTTCTACATGGGAATACATTTGCACAATTCAATTTTTCTACCCATATTGAGACTCCCCTTTGCTTTCCAGCATTTTGTTCTGCAAATGCGAGTGCGCTTTATGTAAAATGAGTACAACTTCTACCGGCTAACCCACATCTACTTGCTAGAATTAGACTCACTAGACCTAGAAAGACGCCTTACAATTAAATCTCAGCCTGAGGTGCTAACGCTAGTGAAAATTAATATAGAGTATGGCCTGGAGAGCCTAATACTTTACATTTATTCTCAATTGATTTTTATTTTTATTTTAGTACGATTCACAAGTAACTTAGACTACTCTTTCATTCAAAGCACATATATTTCAAACGTGCAAAATACTTTAAATATTTAAGAAATCAAACATTCTTACATAAACAATTTCTTACTTTACTCGGCTGAAAATAACCTCACATTAATTACATGTAACAAATTCCTAAAAGTTTGAGTAACGAAGTTCGTTTTCTTTAAATTACACCTATAACAGCCTATCAGACCAAAGTTAACATTTCGTTCTAAATCCGCCAAGATTGCTTAAAGTTTTTTGCTTAATACAAAAGACTAAAAAAGCTTCTTGCTTAATTAAATAAAAATTGTCCTCTTCCCGAGGCAAAACTTAAATAAATATTTTCAACCAACTTCGTGCTAGTTTTAATAATTTTAAATGGAAAAATTTTGACTTATCTTTTGCTTAGCAAATTCCGTCATCCTCTTCTTTCTCCCAGGAAAAACTTGGCTCAGCTGTGTAACTCGGATTCTCTGCCAAGGCTGGGCACTACAATTGCTCTTCGTCGCCGGCTGCTTTCTTTTAATTTCTCTGTCTAATGATGCTTTCTTCTGCCGTTGATCCACTTCCGACTGAGCTAGACGCTTCCCGCCTGTTGCCTTCCTGGACTGGCCGGAGACTTCTTGGCTGGTTAATGTTGCGATTTATTCGGTTCCTTAGGAACTCCTTTCTTCTCAAAGGCTCGGATTCTAATCGTCGTTTCTTTTGTGGGACTTGCGTTGTTATCTTGTCCATGCCTTCGTTTCTTAGTGACTGTATTCGTCAACTTAACGATGTCTTAGTTGCCTTTCCACTTCATTTACGTGTTGGTAGATCTTGTGCAGGGTTTAGTTTCTCCTCCTTTTCTCCGACACTTGCTCTTCTCTTGCGCTGGCTACAATTTTCGTTTCATACGTCTTGGCTCATGAAGTCGACGTTTTTTCCGTTCCGGTTCCGCGACTTTTAGTTAGTTTAAATTCTTATTAATTTATGTTCAAGCACAAGTGAAGGCTTTGCTGTACGCTCCGAGACAGGAGCAGACTGTGTTCATCTTTATTTTGTGAAATAAAGAGTAGTTAACCCTTCACAAGGCTTTCCTGTATTCCTTCCTTTTCTTTCCCGGCAGAACCGTGTTTGATGTTGAGGGATGATTTTTGATGTCCTCTGTGTTTGATGCTTCTTGTAAAATGTCTTTAAAAATAACCATCTCATTACGATCATAATATTTTTTAAAACTTTGGCAGTAATATTTCTTTCTTTACTTTCTTTTAAATCTAAAAGTAAACCACAAATACATTCTATTACGAAGACGCCTTCAAATCTCGAGAAAAATTTGCACACTTTCTCTAACGAGGCGCAAGACAATGTATGCTTTCTTCTAAGTACTTTATCTCCTATTTTAAAATTAAAGTATCTTCTTTTCTTATTATAGTATACTTCTTGTTTGACAGTATTTGACACTATTTGAATTGTATTTGATATTATTTGTATTTAGTATTTGACAGCATTTGAATTGTATTTAGTATTTGACAGTATTTTAATAGTATTTAGCGTTTGACAGTATTTGATTTGCTGAAGTTTACTTACCGCAATTATTGTTTGTTTTGTTATTGTAACCTAATGTTTATTATTCCATTGATGCCTTAGTTGTAAGTTTGGCTTCCTGTCCAAGGATTGTACTGCCTGAGATGTGCAGTTCTTGGGAAGGGAGCAGTGTTACGGATTTCATATTTATTTGGCTATTTATTTAGAATTGTAATTAAAATTGCTTTATATTTCCAGTGCGACGCAGACGATTTTTGAAACGAAAGCTACGTCGGAAAAATAAAAATAAAAGAGCGCGTGCATTTAATATTTAATAAAAAAATATCTCGTAATAACTGTTGCCGTCCAGAAAAATATAGGAAAATCGAGATTGTTCTAGAGAATAATTAATAATTAATCTTATAAAAGCCGAATTAAACCAGCTCATCCCAGTTGTAGTTGTAGCTGTTTAAAGCGAACTGCTGTTTGTTTACTTAATGCTGTAGCGATTTCGCTGTGAGATAGAATTAGTTTCTCTGTTTATGAATTGAATTTTGCTAAACGTTTGAGACATTGTGATATTGTAAGAATAGCTCTGAAGAAATATTTCACCATTTTTATTTATTTCTTGTGGAAAGAATAAATTTTTGTTAACCTTTTAACGACTTGAGCATTCAATTCATAACGAACCCGTATGCACGCAACAATGTATAATTTTTCAAGATCGGATCAAGGATTAATTAATTATGGACTAATTACTTCGTGAACCAATTGTACGACGGAATAAGCCTTATCACGTACATTTCGAAGACCGCCTGACAGCCGTCGCTCAACGATGGGCCTGGAATTTTATACCGTTGGATTCCTCATTTCATTACAAGTATTTTGGTGGTAATTGTATACCCATGCGATAATTAGAGGCAGAGCAATTACTTTTTAAATGTTTTAGCACGTTTTCCGGTGACCTTTGACATTTCGCCAGCTCCAACGGTCAGTCCGGTTATCAGCTACCCGCTGTCAACTCCGATTTCCACCCAGTCCCCAAAGGAGAAGAACGGCAGTGGGACTTAATTATACAAGCTGCTAATTAAGTCCCTAATCGGCACAACGCTCCAGTACCAGCAGCATCTCTCATTTTCAGCTTCAGGAGTTCCAGGCAAAGAATATGTACTGCTAAGAAGGAAAACTTTGCAGAAGCAGAAGTGGCTCCCTTCCAACGAAAAGGGAAACAACTGCGCATGCGTGAAATATCTGTCGCCAAAAAGCGCCAAAGCTCGAAGCTGAATGTCGAAGTTGGTTTGGGCAGGTTCGACCGTTAAGTTTAGCAAGAGTTTAAACAAAGAATAGGTTCTTTGGTTTCAAGTAGCGATATGGACAATGGAAGTTCAAAAGCCAGTGAAAGTGAAACTTCACCTAATATTTCATCATTTCCGAGTTTAAATTATCGCGACAAGTCAAAGAACGATTCATCTTAACCCATGTTCCTCAATTTCCTATACACGTTGCGGAGGGGGGAAATGTCGGCTAGGTACCAAAGAAACGGTACATCACAGAGGGGAAATTCTCGCCAACAGATTCCGTCGGCAAATCCCTTGGCGAATGTTCCCTTTTCTTTGTAGCGGGGTTGCAGACAAAGTGGTTTACATTACGTATATGGAGCCTTTCCTTCTTTACATAGAGGTTCTTTGTTCCAGGTTTCTAAATTTCGAAGAAATCGGCTAAGTACTTCAGGAGATACAGACTTATTCTACTTTTTCCGGACTTAGGAAAATTAGTGTTTCTCCTGTGCTATCAACGCATTTAGTGTTTACCCGACAATATTTACCCCCAAGTGTGTGTGTGTTGTACGTGCCTTATTAATGGATTACACTTGGATTATGCATCTTACAGAAGAAGTACTGATGAAATATTGCGCCCAAGGTAGGATTTATTCATAACAATTTTATTAACTAGCGCCATCAACAACACAAATTGCAATAATTTCACTATTGACTAAGTCACAGCATCTCACAATTTAAAATTAATAGTGACTGCAATTCCTTTCAGTTCAACCAGCTATATTCTTATGTAATATGAACAGCCCAATTATTAATAGCGTTATTTTATTTCACGTTAATTTAATTTGTTAGCAGTGCATTTCACTAATAATTAATTAATACTGCCGGTCACCGTAGTAAATTAAGCGTTCTTGAAATCTACTGCATTCATTCATTCCTCGCATAACAGTGATCTGTAAAGAGACTATGCAATTGACTAATAATGCTAATTAAGTTAATTAAGCACTTAACTCCTAATTCAATTACCATCTCTCATCTAGCGTGCTTTAATTCACTGTATATGCATAACATGATTTGTAAATTTTTGTACTGTGTATATTTTTAACAAACTTATGTCTGTACTGAGTATCTTTTACCAATTAATATTGCTTATCTTAATCACTATATTGAGTTTTGTAAATGCTGATCTTCATAGTTTTTCTTCTTCTTACTGTGATTATGGAATACGAATATCACTTTTATCCAACTGGTCAGGCTAATCAGCTGTGTGTTTACTGGTTTATTTCTACAAGCTTGTTATTTAAGGTATTTACCGCATACCCCTTAAATATTAATGTGTGGAGACATATCTGTTTCTGATGTATAGGAATCTTCTTCGTCAGTTAGTTACATACCATGTCACGCCAAGCTATTTCGGCCCCTAACAGAGACTCGACAAGTTCACAGATTGATTTAGACCTCGTCGCGCTTCTATCATCTGACATCCCACACAAAGAGAAAGTACGCCTTCTATACGAGAATATCAGAAGGGTTTCCCCCACTTATAGTGGTAATAAGTATCTTTTCCCCCACAGACCTAAGGGAGCAGCTCTTAAGTGCACTTGAAGCCCTCCATAAGCTGGCAGTAGAGAGCCCGGAACGCATAATAAAACCTGAAAAAACTGAACAAGGTGTAAATACCTCCACTATCCTCTGCTGTGAGATCCCATACGATCATTTCCAACATCACCAAGGTAAACAGCAGCGTCACGAGATAACAACTGCTCCTTCACCCTGCAACCTTTCATACGTCGCTTATAACAAAATTCAGTAAACGCAGCCTCAAAACCAACACTTCTAGTTTATCCAAAGGAGCAGATATCAAGACGCAAATTAAAATAACAATTAGCTAAAGACTTTCCTCTTTCAGAAATAGGTGTACTGGTCTCTGAAATTAGATCCATTCAGAAAGGAGGACTCGCTGTAGTTTTCCAATCTGAGGAAGGTAGGCAAAAACTTACTTCGACGCTCACTACAGAAAAGGCGGCTAATTTCGTCAGCATAAAACACCGTACCAGAAAGAAACCTTTAATAGCTATTAGCAATATTTCACCAAATCTCGCACAGGAGTACTTAGAGACAGCATTCGTATCAGAATACAGCTTAGGCAAGAAACACATTAAACTGCTTTATAAACTTAAGCAATACAAAAATGTCAAATGGATCGCAGAATGGAGCCCAGGAGCATTTACAACAATCATGCTCAGCCCAAAACTGTACATTGGTTGGCACGGACATAGTATCACAGAATACTTTGCCATCAAACGCTGCTTTACATGCCAAAGATTTGGCCACCTTCAAAAGCAATGCAAAAGTAAGCAGTACTACGCATACTGCACAGGGCCCCATGATATTAAAAGCTGTACAGCCGAACACCCAAGCTGTATCAACTGCCAGGACCTCAATTTCAACAGACATACCAATGTACCAAGAGACCATCGAGCATACGCAAGAGACTGCAGCAGTTATCAATCACACGTGGCCAGACTAAGAAGCCTCACATTATATGAGTAAAGGTACAATAAATCTCACTAAGCGGATAATGGCATGTAACATCCACTGCATACAAGTAAATCTTCAAAACGCCCAAGCAGCAATGGCGCAAGTCACAGAATTTGCAATTACCAACAATACTGATTTAATTTCATACAAGAATCATACACAAGAAATGGCAGAGTTGCGGGATTACCCTTAACCTGGACTATCTCCCAGAAAGAGGATATTTTAGAGCTACGAAGAGCGGCCATAGTAAATTGTAACCCCAACTGGTCCCCATCGATCCTCGCAGGTACCAGAGATTAAGTAGCAATTCTGCTGAAGGTGGAAAATTTTATCATCGTGCTAACCTCCATTTACTCTAGCCCCACTGGCGATCTCGCAGCAACAATAACTTTTCTGAATGCCATTACTCTACCTGCAGGTTCAGGACATCAGCTCTACTGCGGGGATTTTAATGCTCCCAGCACCAATTGGAGATATGCAACTTCTGATCCCAAAGGACGGCTGTTGGAAGACTACATATCATCTAAAAATCTAGTCATTCAAAATACGTCCGATATGACTCCGACGTTCGATCGCATTTTCGCTAGAGAGTGGGCCGACTTAACTCTTGCTACAGTATAGACGGTTCACCTCATATACAACTGGGTGGTCCGCGAAGAAGACAGTCTCCCGACCACAAATACATCACCTTTCAAACTGCAGAACATACCATGCTCCCGGTAATACTTAGATTTAATTTCCCAGGCCGGAAAATTAAGAAACTCAGCAAGAACATGTATAACAAGCTACTCTCTCTCTCGAAGACCATCCTTATTCAGCCCATACCCCAGAAGCTTTCGAAGACCTCACAGATGCCATAATTAAAGGCATCCAGGATACCTGCAAGGAGTTGCTACCGCAACGAAGTACGAAAAAACTACATTCACTTCATGGTGGAGCGGTGACTCTAGGATTCAGCAGAAATGCCGGGCCCTAAGGAGGAAATTAAAGCAAGAAAGGCAACAGGGCATTCAATCTAATACTCTCGTAATCTTCCAAAGAGAGAGAGAGCCATTTATAAAAGATTAATCGTACAATCGAAGATTAACACCTGGAGACAATACTGTAGCAATAATAGAGATATCGATGGTCTTCACCAAAAATTGCTGTGGATAAATTATTCAAACCTATGCAGCTATATATATCAGATACTCTGCCCAGTAATCAAAGTCCAACAGAATCCACAACCCAAAATATCCTTGATGCAGTCTTCCCTGTTGATGACATCTCAGAAGACACCCCTATGCAAGCAAATCTAAGGCATGTGAACACACTCTCTGGAAAGGGTGACGATGCGAAAATCACCTTAGATGAACTTGCACAGTTCTTCGTCATCTCCCAAAGAAAAGGGCACCAGGACCAGACGGCATAGATTATACTATCATCCACGTCATCATTAACTCAAGCCTTCAAATTTTCTTAGAATATTTTAACAAGCTTCTAACAATAGGCATTTTCTCACGTGCTTTTAAAATCGGACGCGTGGTCCTATTTTTAAAGAAAAATAAAGCTCCGAAATTTCCCTCCTCGTACCGTCCGATCTGTCTCCTGTCCGCCCTGGGCAAGATATATGAAAGAATAATTGTAAGCCGTTTAAAGCACCACCTTCATTGCACTGATTATTTAAGTGATAGACAGCATGGCTACCAACCAAAATGCTCAACTGTGCATCTGCTAGCAAATATTCAAGACACCATCATGAAAAACAGAAACAGCGTCTACGACAATCCCTTCATTAGCATAGATTTGAAAAATGCGTTTGACACACTGTGGTGGCCAGCCATTCGAGCCGCATTAAAGAATGCTAAGGATTAAAGGATGCCAAGAACATTTTTAGGCTGTTTGAAAGCTATCTCTCTGATCGAAACTTAATTTACATAAGTAACAACTGCGTCGTCCGCAAGCTACACAACACAGGGTGTCCTCAAGGCTCATGTACCGGTCCTGACCTATGGGACCTAACATTCAATAGCATTCTCAAGGCATACTGGCCAGAGCCCACTCAAATATTTGCTTACGTAGACGAAGCGGCTCTCATTGTTAAAGGAAGAACAAGAGACGAGCTCCAACGACATTCTACGGAAACCTGTGAAAAATTCTATCAACTATGCACAGCCATCAAGCTACAAATTTCCAATCAGAAGTCTCAGGTTCTCTTAATTCCCAAAAAGGGTGGCTCACTGGCCAGGAGATCTAGAATCACATTAAATGGCAGCAGACTAAAAATCACACCTCAGCTTAAATACCTGGGGTTAATTTTCGATGAAAAATTAATCTGGATCCAGTACGTGATAGAGACAAAAAAACGGACTGCAATAATAGCTGCCAAGCTCAGACAGATCCAAGGTTATCGGTGGGGAGTGAACCCACATATATCAAAAACTCTGTACCTAAGAGTAATCGAAACGATTTCAACCTATGCAGCAGTAGTCTGGCATATTTCAATACAGGGACGAAAAGTAAAGAACCTGCAAACCCTGCAACGTCCCTTTACACTGGCCATGACGAGGGCATATCCTACCACCTCAACCGACTCACTCAACGTCCTTGCAGGAATAGTCCCACTACATCTCAAAGCCCTGCAGGAAGCTTACCACTCAGAAGGTAAAGCAGCTGCAGCGAGCCGCCTTCCTGGATGAAATAAATTACTCCCCAAAGGATTATGAAAGACCATGCAACATCTAGAACTATAACCATCTCAGCAGGGACAGGGTGTCAATATCTACCTAAAAGAAGACAGACACCCACCTGCCACTGCTCTCAAAATTATTACAGACGGTTCCAAATTAGATAGCAGCGCAGGCTACGCTTACAACAACGATGCAAAAATTTTTCAATGGAAGGGATACATGCACCATAACAGTAGTGTGTTCCAGGCCGAAGGTACAGCACTGACAAAAGCCATAGCCTACATCAATACTACTGCAGTCACCACTGCCATCTTTATCACAGACAGCCTCTCTGCTCTACATGCCATCAAAAATGTGAAACAGGCCTCTACGATCATAAACAAGATACACCAAACTCTTTGTGAAATTCTCATAAAAAAGTCCACATAGTATGGTCAAAAGGACACGCGGGGAAAGCAGAAAATGAAGTTTCAGACATACTGGCCAAGGAAGCACCAAATAATAAGGATGCTGAACAGCTCAATATAGACTGGCCACTCTCCCCCTTGAAGCGAGAAATTAACTTACACATTCTCTCTAAGTGGCAAGAAGAATGGGACACTGATATAATCGGCAGGAGGACGCACTATCACATGTCCTATGTAAATCCTGCACGACAAGTCACTAGCCCGTAACTAGTCAGAATTATCTCAGGGCACGGGCCGTTTCCTGTCTATTTCCAACGTCATGGTGTCACACACACGGATATATGTATCTGTGGTGAGACAGGAACTTCAAGCCTTTGAAAAGTATTTAGTTAAGGAAAATTATGAAAATGATGGACTCATTCTTCAACGATGGTATTAACTTATGTCAGGTGACATAATTACCCAAAATATCTAACAGTTTTAAGTTAAAAAATATCTGCACGGTAGTGACTTAATGTGAGGGACTTTGTCTTAACACTTCAGCACGTACAGTGCTATACAGTTATAGACTTGTATGTACACTCATGTCCATAAATTGAGGATAATGCAAAATCAGGGAAAGGAAGAGTTAAAAGCAAAACAAATTATGATTTATTTGTAAAGTTTATTTTTTAAACAAAAGAGCAAAAAAACACGCTATATGTTTGATATTATCAAAAAAATTAGCGATTTTTTCTCCCTGGAGCAAATTACAAAAAAAAACAATATTACATGGTTGGTATGATTGTTAATACATTGTATGTCTCCCAGACGATGCAATACAGTCCGTACAACGCCTATGCATGCTGAGTATCAAATTATCGATCTGATCTTGGAGGATATTACACCACTCAAAAGGCAATGGTCTCCGAAGTTCCGGTAGACATGTAGGAAGAGGTTGACGGGCTGCAACTCGTCAGCCAAGCATGTCCCACACGTGCTCTACTGGATTCAAGTCCCGTGAGAATGCTGGCCAGTCCATACGGGTGATATCCTCCGATTGAAGGCATTCGCTTACGATGTTTGCACGGTGAGGACGGGCGTTGTCATCCATAAACACAAGTTGTGCGCCCATGTCGCCCCGAAACAAACGTACATGTTGCTCCAGAATGACGTCCCGATAGATTTGGCTTGTCATGGTTCCAATTTGAACTTGCAGGTCAGTTCTGAAACACAGAATAATTCCACCCCAAACAAGCACTCCAGAATAATTCCACCCCCGTTCAATGATGTTTTCTTGGTGGTAACGGGTACCTGGAGCTCTCCATATGAAAGTCCGGAGAGAATCAGACAGCAAACTAAACCTGTACTCTTCGGAAAACATGACACAAGCCCACTGTTGCGGTGTCCACAATGCTCTTTTTTCCACATTCCTGTCAGATGCTCTCTACTCCAGGCTAACCCCAGGCAACAGTGAGTTGCAGTAAGTGGAACGCATCTGGGCAATTCCAAGTTCGTCTGATACTTCCACTTGGTTACGCCCACATTCAAGACGGCCGATAATTCTATCACGTAAAAAATCATCCAAATGCGTCCTTTGTGTCATAACTAATCGTTTATTGCACTGAAATGCTTATAAAGAGCCTGCGAACAATTTTACTTCTTTGCCTGTATTTCTTATATATCACTCTCTTACACTCTCGTCAGTGTAACGTACCATCGGTGTCATCTGGTTACTTCCTGAAATTTGCATATAATTCTTGAAGATGGGTGTAGGGATTTTACAGGTGATATATTTATTTTAGAGTTCGATTTCCGCGTGACTCCGAATTATCCTTAATTTATGGATATGAGTGTAAAAGGGTTTCACAAAAGTAAGGGGTAGTGCAGATGGTATTTTGGCTACACGGGACATTACGTACGTGTATGGATAGCCAATACAAGGTGTAAATTATGCAATTCAATTTACAACAAAGGTAAATGTCTTAAACCGTACCTACAGTAACTGCAATGTGCACCTAAAGTTCAACAAGAGCATACCATAATCATGCAGTAAGCGCATGTGATGTACTGGCAACAGAGTGGTAATTTACTGCCTGTATGTATAATCTATGTCTTGTATATGAAATATTGTGGCAATATCTATGAATGTACCGCATGCCATCTAATCAAATGAATACTTTTTCAACTCAAACAAACGTATATCTAATGTAATGTATATCTAACGTAATGTATAAGCGCATCTTTCTAACGTAATGTTTATAGCGCATCTAATGGTCTAATACATGAATCTTTATTGTCAGATAAATGTATATCTAATGTGAAATGCACACCTAATAGAATTATAAAAGAGCATCTCATGTAATCTGTATGGCATTCTTCTGTAACACAAAATGCATTGTATATGGGTACATAAACTTAGAATACTCAGCATATCTAATGTAATGCATAAAAGGATATTAACAGTAGTTAAGTTTTGTATACATAATAATAGCAGTAATGTAGAACATATAGTATCGAAAGGATAATATTAAATGTATAATACAATGTCTAGTATTGAACGCGACAAATTAACAGTTTATTTATCCTAACAAATGTATATATAACGTAATATATAATGGATTATTTACACATATTTAAAACATAGAATGCTTAGTATAGCTATCGTAATGCATCAATGTGTATTAACAGCAGCAATGTGAAATGCACACCTAATAGCGCACCTATTAATCTCACGAATGAGTACCTAGTATAGTATGAATAGCACACAATAAAGTAAAGTGTATTTAAATCGTGTACATTGTACCTAATGTAAAAGCTCATGTTCTGTCTGTATCTGGATTTAATAATAATGAATATCGCTATAGTATATGTAATGTGTGATATACTTAATGCAATGTCAAGCTTACTGTATAAGTAGTTTCTGTGAATCTAGCTCACTGTATTAATAAGCAGGTGAGGTTTGAGGTTGTAGCAAGTAGTTCAAATACGTTTGTTTTACGTGAATTATGCACAGAGTAACTGTAATCGCAATATATATCTAATGTATATATAGCTACGGTGCCTAAGTGAAGAGTAAACTGTAATTTCAAGTGTTCCTTATCTAACACAATGTAAAGTATCTAAGTGATACAGATTTTGTGCTTTTTTTTGTATGTACTTATGCTCCAGTTGAGTTATTGATTTGGTATGGTTTGAATATGTTTGATGTAAAATTCGCCTGTCGCAAACGCCCCTGTATGGCCATGTTCTTGTTTCATTTCAATAGGTGCTGGAGCCCGGGCAGCTGGATGGCAGCGAACCCCATCGGATGTTCTGGATAATGGTGGACGTTGTGCTGTACTGATTAACCACTATGGTAAAGGAACAGTGCCCACGTCCTCCGTCACTCACTCATTCACTCACATGGACTCACCACGTTAATAATGAACGAGACAGGGCTCTAAAATATCATTAAATAAATGTCTTTATCCCATCATTGGAAAATACTCTTCACTAGATTTGGGTAAGAACAGACTCATTTACCTTAGTGTTATTAGACCAATAATAACCTATGCTTTACCGGTCTGGATGACAGTTACTGACCAAGAACTTGATAAATTACAAGTGGTGCAGAACAGATATCTGCGTATCATCACAGATGACCACTTTTCTATAATAAGCAATTCTGTCAGGACGCACAGGATTGCAACATTATGAATCATTTCAATCTCTTCAGCTGTCAAATTCTACAAGCAGATCGGCACTTCCGCCCTTACACAGCTTTTTTATTAAACGAAAACCAAAATTTCCCTTCATAGGAACATAGGATTTGAAATTGTACAAGCATTATAAATCATTTTAATAATTTTTGTAGGACTTTCTGCTCTTTTAGAATGGCATATACTCGTAAATATTATGTAAATAGGGGTGCTTTTTCTGGGAAAAATATGTATTTTATGTTTTATGTATTGTTTAATTCTGTAAAATGCGTTTTTCACATCCTTCACCTGACAAAGGAGTCGCCAACTTTCATTCTGTTCTCTGGGCCCACTCATGCATTTTTGTACTTGCATCGCTCCTTGAAGCACCTCTGTTAAGATAGCCGATATACAGTTTGCATACTTAGCAAGCTAGACGCGGGGACAGCGGCAACTGGAACTGGAACTGGTTAGTTTTAGAGCATGTTTGCCTAATCCAGGCCACGTTGTGTTGTGATTATTAGCGACTTGCGATAGCGACATTGAACGTTCTAGACATTTGGCTTAGTCTTGGCGGTTTACTACGAACCAGAGCTTTTCCTGCGAGTTTTAAGTATTTCTGTGAGTCGTTAGGCTAATCTACCACACCTTCAAATTATTATTTGTTACGTATTTCTGTTAAACCAGATGTACTTAGCTTTTTGTAACCCAAGTTGGGTCATTTGTTAATTTTATGTTTGAATAAAAGGGTCTTCTACACCCTTATTCTGATTTTTGTTTTTTTTTCCACAAGACTAGAAGATAATTCTTTAATAGTCCTTTAAAAGTCTATGTTCCCAAAGATACATAGACTTTACAAGCCTTCTATTCTCAACAAAAAAAAACTGAGTTTCGCTTTCTAATGTATTGATTTTTAAAATATTCATAACCTTTAATTTATAACAATTATATAGTATTTGTGACATTTTTCAAACCGGTATCGCATCTATTACCTGCACTCAGCAACATTTCGAAAGAAACATTTCGGCAAATTTTCATTTTCGAGATATCTGATTGGTTGACTTCTGTAAAAACCAGGTCTTTGCAGAAAAGCTAAGAACACAGATTTAAGAGAAGCATTTTCATCTGAACTGTAAGATGTGCTGCGTAGTTGGCCGGAATATCGGTTCGGAGGAAACATATTGTTACGGATTTTGTATTTAGTTGGCTTGTAAGTAAAATTGTTTTATTTTCCCGTGCAATGCAGCGCGTGGCGAAATTTAAGAGAAAACTAGTCTGGAAAAGTAAAAATACAAGGGCGCATGCATTTAACATTTAATGAATAGATATCTTATAATTGTACTCTTTTGCTTTCCAGAAACCTCGAGAAAATAAAATTTACCTGAATGCTCTTGTGTATGATTAAAAAACTTTAAAAAGCAGGAGATAAACATCTTAGTTCAGTTCTTTTAAGTGAACTGCTGTTGTTTACTTCGCTGCTGTAATTGCGAAATCGGATTAGCTTTCTCTGCGCTTTGAATTGTGCGCTATTTAACGTTTTAGTAGTTTAAAATATAACTACTGTATGATATTGTGATATTTTACGAATATTTGTGAGCAAAAATTTCAGCATTTTGTTTTATTTCTTGTGATAAGAATAAATTTTATTAACTTTTCATCAGTCTAATGCATTCAATCTATTATGAACCCGTACGCCCGCAACAATATTTCTGCTAGGAATCCTCTAGTGGTGTTATCAGGAGAAACTCGTATCTTCGAGGGATTTGTTTTTGCTTCAACCATCGTTAAACATGATAACCCTTTAGATTCAGTAATAAACAGCTGAAATTTTGACGGCGTAGAAATGTTGATCCATAATGAATAGAAGACTGTCAGCCGAGGCACATTAAATCTTCGTTTTATTTTCAGTAAACATACTGCTGCCACAAACAACTTGGCACATTATTTGTGCTTATTTCAAGAGGTTTATATTTTTGATAACTTTGCAGCAAGAAGGAAGCAGCAGACAGCAGCCCAGCTAGGCCGAAGAATAGGGAGCAAATGTATTATGTTCAGTGTGAAATTCTAATTCAGACTGAGTTAGTTATGGTTTGTAGAAACTAAATTATAGGAGCCAGATGGCGCTGTGCGGCTGATTCTTTTTGAGTTAAATTACTTGCGATTGAGACTGCGAAGAATGGTGAACTATGAAATGTTAAGTGCGAACTCCATATATAACAGTAATTATAAGCTTAGATGTAAGTTACATTATCTTTTTTGGTGCCGCAATAACCAAAATTGATTGGTTCTTTAGATAATTGAACTATGTGAAGTGAGTAAATATATTTAGCGAATTGAATAATTTAAATTGTTAAAATGAATATTGGAACTTTGAAAAAGATTAGAGGCCCTGTCAGACGAGCGGCAACTGAGACTATGAAATTATTAGAAAGCGAAATAAACCAAGATAATAGGTCAGTAGATTCAGCGCCGGATTTAGCATTTTTCCTAGGTGGGGCAAAAACGTAAAACTGCCGCCCTCACTCATCTTCCTTTAAGTTTCTGTAAAAAATTTTTAATTTTTTAATAAACATACAAATAAGTATGGTTTGAGATAAAATATAAAATCTATTTTATAGTAAGAAATTCTACATATGCAATTTTTATTATAAAAGAAATGTACATATCAAATGGTTTAGTTTCTTTACTTACGGCAAAGCATAAGGGGGCTATCTCCCTAAGAAGAAAGATGCCTTCACTGAATACTTTCTAAGAGTAATCGGCTCGTATGCAAATTATGCATGAGCGAAACGACAGAAACGCCCATGCAACCAGCAAATTCGCCGGAATTCTAACCCCCGACCGAACTGTCAGTATTCAGACTTTATCGCTCAGCCGCAAGCAGCCCGACACACATACCAAAAGTTACATAATTAAAATCCTGTGCGAACACTCCTAAATAATCAATACACTGAAATAATCGAATTTACATTTTCCTCAAATAGCATTTTTTTTAATATTTTGCAACAATAACTACTCATACTAATAAATGATACTAATAGAAAACGATTCAATACTAAACACTAAAATAGTTCAGCACAGTACAAAAATGGGAATCACACATTACTAAATAATCAAAAATTTTATTTAAATAAATATAAGCAAATTACAAATCACTAATGCAATGGATTGAATAATTTTATACGGATTTCTCTATACTAACAGTAACTTTAACCTAGTACGTTAAAAATTCATTTCACAATAACACCTTTATGTAGCGCACTCAAGAAAGTCTACACAGCCCGATAACATAATAAATACTAGCATATTCACACAAAAGACTATTTTTGCACTGTAATAATCAAATTTACATTTTCTCTGAAATACGCAGTTTTCAGACTGCGTATATCTCGTTCTCATACTAATAAATGATACTAATAGAAAACGATTCGATACTAAACACTAAAATAGTTCAGCACAGTACAAAAATGGGAATCACACATTACTAAATAATC
>KK121974.1:17624-32362 GCA_000611955.2 Stegodyphus mimosarum
TTTTTTTTTTTTTTTTTTTGCAGTGTATCTGTAACACGTGCTATGTGAATTATCAGTGTTATTTTTCATAATTTGCTTGTGGTCGTAGAAACCAGAATACTTTAAAAAGTAAAATATTTGCAAAAATACGTGATGCGGAGTATATGAATTTTGGAAAAAATACTCCTCAGTGTAACGAACGAATTTCCCGAAAACGAATTAACGAAATGAACGGTAAAACGAATTCTCCGAATAACGCATGTTTTGGCTTATTCCAAAGCACTCGAGGGCTATCTGCGTAAGGGAAGGGATGCCTTCGGGGAGGACGTTTTAAGGAGGAAGTGGCTTGTATACATGTGGAAAATCATGAAAACTCCAAGGCAGTCAGTCCGTTTATCGGAATTCAAACCCCAGACCTAACTATCAGTGGTCAGCGATTGGTAGGCGAAAATTTCGGAAACGTTACTGCTAAAGAAAACTCTGGAAGAATATAGCGAGTGTACTATCCTGTAGGAAATTGGCAAAGAATTGGTTAAATAAAACAGATGCTGAACTTAACTATCATAATGGACGATAGAGAAATAATGGACGACGAAGATGAGTAATTAATTGGTGAGGATTTTATTAATTTCTGAAACAAAATAGCTGTAAAAGATGGAAGGAATAAAGAAGAATATAGAAGAAAAAGAAAAAGGAAGCTGCTTAAAACAATTTATTGCCAAAGCAATTACACGAAACATTTAAAAATGTAAATTGAGAATTCAGCAACCCAGGGATATAACTCAGAATACTGAATGTGTTAAGCATAGCTGAAAGCAAATTCAAAAAGCACTCATTCTCGGTTGCAATGTATAATTTCAAATGAATAACAGTTAAACTCCTGTTATTTTTAAATAAAGCTGTTATTTATATGTTTTTCACATTTTTATTGATGATGTTAGATTCACGTTATTCATTATTCATGTTAGTTAATTTCAGGAATGACTATGTATTAATTTTATAAAACATGTATATGTGTAGTGCATATGGTTAAGACCTATAAATGAGTTGCTTAAAAATGTTACGTAAGGTTGTAAGGTTTATAATGCGTTTTCTAACAGTTATTTTAAATTTTTTTATTTAATTTAATTTTTTTATTTATTTTAGGATTTTGTATCTTTCCTATCTTATTCTAATTTCAACTTACAATATCCTACCAGAATGTGAATTCAGAAACGCAGAGAATGCAAATGAGAATTAGTACTATTTAAGTCGTGACTTTATAAGGTATTTCTCCCGCCTTCTTCGCATGCCTTCGTGGTGTAGTGGTCTGCATGCTCGACGCGTAACCGAGAGGTCCGTGGTTCGATTCCCGGCGAAGGCGTTGCTCATTTTTCATGACTCCTGCTTCGAAAATAACCTGATGTCTCTACAACTTAACCGACTTCAAGAGAGAGAGTCTGATTTCCTGACTAGCTCGCGTTTGCTTACTGGCCACGTCTCTCTTAGCTGTTACTACGCTCGGCCATATCTAGGCCCTTGCTAGGCTTCGCCGAACGTTCTGGCCACGTCTCTCTTAGCTGTTATTACGCTCGGCCATATCTAGGCCCTTGCTAGGCTTCGCCGATTCACTTAATACTTAGGGGCCAACTAGTTAGATTCTGATACCTTCGGCTATATTTATTTAAGAACTTTAGTTAATTTTAGTTCAAATTATTAGGTTCAAATTATTAATATTTAAGTTCAAGCCCGAGTGGTGGCTTTATTGTAAATTTCCAAACCGGAACTGATTGTAAATTTACAGGATAATAGAGGGTTTTAAACCCTTCTCAAGTCTAACCTGTTCTGTTCACACTTAAGCGATTATTCGCTTGCAAAGTGTTCGTGGAGTTCTAAGTAAGAACTTGAGATTTAAACAGTTGAACCCTACAAGGTTATGCATTTTTAAAATCTGCTTGCATTGAATAAAAACGTAATTTAATGAATATTATCAAAGATATCAGGAGTAAAATAAATCTCTGACTTACTTCATAACTGCCTTATGAGGAAACCTCCGAAACGGATCAAGGGTTATTTGTATTACGGATGTTTCTCGATTTATGGCGGAAATACTGGAGATTAACTCAGAATTAACTCCAGGATTAACTCAGAATCAAGATTAACCCGAGGGTAGTTAAAAAAGCAGGAAAAGTATTAATTCATATAATAATTAATAGAAAAATACTGTTATCAATTACCTCTATTCTTAAGTAGATTAATCTGAATAATAAATTATTTATTTTGTTACATCAGTTAAATTAAGTTTCTAAACAAAGAGAACTCATTATAAATAACGGAAAATGAATATTAAATAATAGAACAAGTAACTAAAATGAAGAATCTAATTTATAAATAGCATTAACAAACGACATTTGTGTAATACAGCAGAGTCCAGCAAAACCGACATAATGTGGACTGAGAGAATGTCGAATTTCCGGGTGGGTTTTTCAGAACTCTTAGTAGTATCTAACGCTTTGATGCGCGCGATATTATTTTTATAATGTTTTAACTAAAAAGACTTTAGGAATCGAATATTATGATGTTAGAGACAAACACTATATGGATTTAAGAAAAAACTGTTCTTGCTCATTGTTCTGAGGGTGATGATAACGCTTTTTCCATCTGTCGAGCCAGTAATCAGGCCATCCAGGCTCTCCTTCTCGAAATTTATCATACAGTTTTAGGGCTTTTCTTGTAAATTGCTTCTGACTTGGTTGTTCCCTACCTATTCCCTTTGCTGCCTGAACCACAAATAAAGCGCCTCCTTCATATTTTTTTTTGCATTCACCAACTTTCATACTTTTCCTTTCCTTAAAATATCCGCACGTGCCCTTTTCACTCACCCAGACTCGATTTCGAACCTCTTCCTTTTCCCCTCTATCAAAGTAATTCGCCCAACACCTAAATCCGTGGTAATTTTGTTTACATCTTCCCCTTCGCCCAGTCTCCTTAAGGCAGCTAGTTTCATTCTCATTGTTACGCTAGTTTGTTTTCTTTTCGAACGATATTTTCACTTCAAGGGATATCAAAAGTTCCCAAAAATATGTTAACATATTTAATATAACATATTTAATAATTTATTGTTAACATATAAAATATGTTAACTTATACGCCTGGATGTGAACTGAGGAAAGATACCCGCGATTAACTAGTGTGAGTTTAGTTTGCAATAATATGCAAACACAAAACTTCACACAAGTCTCTTTGTAGAGACATTAGATTATTTCGAAGCAGAAAGGTGAAGAAATAAACAATGCCCTCGCTGGAACTCGAACCACGGACCTCTCGAATACGCATTGAGCGTGCTGATCTCTACACCACGAAGGCATGTCAAGAAGGCGAGAGAAATACCTTATTTTAAAGGTCTCTTTTAAAGGTCCCTTTTTCCTCCCTTTTAAAGGTCGACTGGGTATTAGCGGACCCAATCACAATCGCCAAATCCTGGTGGTGGAGAATCATCATCCACAAACTTTTAGTTCGGGCGCCACTGTAGAGTCATTAGGTTATTTGGAAGGAGAAGATATGAAAAATGAGCAAGGCCTTCGCCGGGACTCGAGCCACGAACCTCTGGAATACGCGCCCAGCGTGTTGACCACTACACCACGAAAGCAATGCGAATAAGACGAGAGAAATACATTACATATTCTTCATTTTAAATGGCGACTGGGGGTTAGGGGACCCAATCGCCAAATCCTGGTGGTTGGGAATCATCATCCACCAGCGTTTTTATAGTTCGGTCACCACTGTAGGGACATTAGATTATTTCGAAACAGGAAAGTAAAGAAATGAACAATGCCGTCGCCGGAACTTGAACCACGGATATCTGGAATGCGCGCCGAGCATGCTGACCACTGCACCGCGAAGGCATGCTAAGAAGGCGGGAGAAATACTTTATATCCTAACGTTTCGCAGCAATAGAAGGGAATGAGAGCTAGCGGTCAGCGGCTACCTCTTTCCATATACAAGGAAGAAACAAACAGTGGAAGGAAACGAATAAACAGTATTGCCAGTTATTACAGTATATCTTGAAATTGGTTAGGCAGCTCTATGAATTAATGACACAATGCAAAAACGGCAAAAATTACAGAAAAAGAACACGCAAATGTTTAAACAGAACAGGAAAGACGCATAAATAATAATTATGTGTACTGTATGTAATTACAGAGGCTGTTCGCCCATTTTAAACAATTTTGGTAAGCCGTAATAAAAAATCGTTTGCCGCAAAAGAAGTAATTGCAATTGTACTGTGTTTTAAAAAGTCAAAATTATCGTCTGTGGCTGGAAAGTTTTCTTTTTATTCAAAATGGCGAATTTAACAAAGCAGTGGTTCGAAGGCTACATTGACGCTCTTTGCAAAGAGAAATAGGCACGCTCCGTTATCCAAAAACGATGTGAGAGTCAGGGTTTTGTGATATCTAAAGCGTCGATAGGTAATATCATCAACAAGAAAAGAAAAAAACGTCCAATTGGAGCCTCAAATGGGACAAAAATTCCAAGCAAGTATCCAAGGGAAAAACGGATATCTTCGACTATTGCAAAGGTACGTTGTTTAATTTAAAAGAAAATCCCTCTAGTCGAAGGACAGGTGCAATACTATTCCAATGCCCGGTGTCCACCGTAAACAAAATGATAAACGTTGATTTAAATCTTAAGAAAGCGAAAAAACGCAATGTGCATCGTCTTCTTCCAAAGCATATCGCTCGACGTAGGACACGCTGCACAATTCTATGAGAAACACTTATCCAAAGAACAATGGAAAACAATTGTCACGATAGATGAAGCATGGGTGCATTTAAACGATTGTAACCAAAAAAAGAGCCATTTATTATCATAAAAGGGGAGAAAAAAATTTAAGTACATGGTTCAAAGAATCGAAAGAAAGTTTTTCTAAGGGATTCATGATCGTTGCTGGTTTTTCCTATAACGGCAAGTTAAAAATAAAGAGAGTGCAAACAAATGTCAAGATTAACTCCAAATACTATCGGAACATATTTTATCGCCCATTTTCTGAATGAAATACCATCGCTTTACCCACAGTGCCATCCATCTGTGAGACTCCATCGGGACAAAGCTAGCAGTCACACATCAAAATCCACTGTCAATTTTCTAAAAGAAATGGAACAAAAAACTGGTACCGAGGACATACCCTTCACCGATATCCCTACTCAATCTCCCGATGTGTCACCTATGGATGTTTGTGCTTTCGGACTTTTGAAAACTGCATTATCCCAACGTTGTTCCAAAACCCTAACAGGGCTCTGGAAAGTTGTTCGGGAGGAATGCGATAGAATACCTCTTCTGACACTTCAAAAGGCATTATTATCCTGGAAATTGCGGTCTCGAAAGATAGTTCAGAGTAAGGGATGTGAAATGGAACATTTAAAACACAAGAATTTTATGTAATTTAGTTTTGTGAATACAGTTGTCATAAACTCCCACATTCTATCAGCTTGGCCCCTCCCACAAATCATGGAATAACTTTTTTGGCAACATGCCGAGGGCTTTTTTTTTTCGTCTTCGTTTGGACAGAGCTTGTTAGGCCTCGGAGAATGAAACTTCGAACTGATTTACGGCCCATGTAATGGGATTAGTTCTGTATAATCTAAATTTATGTAATAATTGTTGTTGTTAGTGTAGTTATTTTTTGTTAATTAAAATCATTTAAAATTCTAAAAGATGAATTATTAATCCGAACTGTTGTCTTTGAATATTTTCGAGTCGTCAGCTTAGCAAAGAAGAAAATACGGATTTCAAGAGCTCAGCCCCGGAATCGAAGGTGAGTGAAAATTTCTTACCTTTTTTTTATCGAATGTCTCGAAGAAGAGACATAAAAACAGTATACATCGTCTAAAAATGTGCGAACAGCCTCTGTATGTGTTCTGTTTGGTCTAGAGATATCTTAAAAAGTTTCTAAAATGTTGCTGAGTTATACGGAAATGTTGATATATCGGAAGTGGAGTTTACGTGACTCATTTGTAACATCAAAAGTGTCATTGTTAGGTTATTTGAATATGGTAAAGAGCACGAAGGCTACCTGCTGAAAGGTGAGAGATGCTTTCGCGGAAGACTTGCTAAGGAATTCGTGTTCAATCTACTGTCAAGGAAAATCTTGAAACAAAAAAAAATATTCCAACTAGTCCTTCGTCTGGATTCAAACCAATGTCACTGATTTCGAATTCGATAAAAAGTTAAGTTAAAATTTTTAATCATTTATTATCAGTGACACCCACATACTTTTTTTATCATTTGAGTACTTTCTGCAGACAGATTTGTTTTACGCTGATGGTTTGAGATAGTTTTGTTATCTGTTCGCGGTAATTAATCCACCCATTTCACGATTAAAAAAATTAAGCCTTTTTTCAAATTTAGGATCGGTTAGTTCGTAGCACGGTTAAACGATTTTGTAGTAAAGTTGATGACTGTTAATCGACAGTTCATTTTAGTTTTTTCTTTAAAAAAGGAAACGTGAAAATGTTTTTGTGCACTTGCTCGGAATCGAACGGAGATTTTTCAAATTACTAACTGGCTGAGCTATCCACTACACTGCAGGGGAAATGCGAGAAGGAAATTGGGAGGAATGCCTTTAATTTCCTGCAATTAAAGGCATTCCTTTATTGCATATATTCCTTCTCTGCATATATTATTTTACGTAAAATTCTCAATTATATTACTTAATTTAGAGCATTTAGTTCAGAAGTGCTTCTGTGAAACCGACGAAAAACTTGCGAATGTACTGCTCGCTGTAACCGTACCACTGCTGTTCCATTACGCGCGATTTTAGAAGATATGAAATGCATAAAAATAAATAAATGCAGATATGCAGAGACGAATGGAAATGTTGCTGTCATATTCTGGAATATTTTTACATCTCGTATTTCCGATGCCTTTGTGTAGCAGTAGTAGTTGCTTGCCCGGCAGCCATTTCTGTGCTTATCATCACATTCTGAAGCAAATGAATTTAAAATACTACGCCAACTTTTGCCTGAGGTCAAAGAAACGAAAGCGGAGAAATTCCGGAGAACTGGATTAAGGCAGAAATAAACTGAAATCCAAAACTTCAGAAAGGAATAAGTTATCAGATACGTAGTAGATACCTTTAAAAGAAAACAAACCGTGATTTGGACATTTTCTTGTAAAAGAAACGGATACAAAGTTTTAATTTGAAGTTCGTTAGTTTTTCTTATGAATTAACAGAGGCAATTCAAAAGCCTTCAGTTTTCAAAATGTTAAAAACTTTGAAAGAATGTTGCAATGGATTAAATTAATTAAAAACAGATCGATTAAATTAAAAAGAAAAATTAAAAAAGAAAAAGAAAAATCTGAAAACCTTCAGATTTTACATTATACCCAAAAGGTTTTTTTTTAACGTTTTGTGTGTTACCTTTACTTACACTCATGTCCATAAATTAAGGATAATGCAAAATCAGGCAAAGGAAGAGTTAGAAGCAAAACAAATTTCACTTATTTGTAAATCTTATTTATTAAGCTAAAGAGCAAAAAAGATGTTATATGTTTGATATTATTAAAAAAATTAGCAATTATTTCTCCCCGGAGCAAATTACAAAAAAAAAAAAAAACCTATTTACAAAAAACCGATATTATACGGTTGGTATGATTGTTAATACATTGTATGTCTCCCAGACGATGCAATACAGTCCGTACAACGTCTAGGCGTGCTGTATATCAAATTATCAATCGGATCTTGGGGGATATTACGCCACTAAAAAAGCAATGCTCTCCGAAGTTCCGGTAGACATGCAGGAGGAGGTTGACAGGCTGCAACTCGTCGGCCAAGCGTGTTCCACACGTGCTCCACTGGATTCAATTCCGGTGAGAATGCTGGCCACTTCATACGGGTGATATCCTCCGATGGAAGGCATTCGCTTACGATGTTTGCACGGTGAGGACGGGCGTTGTCATCCAAAAATACAAATTGTGCGCCCATGGTGCCCCGAAACAAACGTACATGTTGTTCCAGAATGACGTCCCGATAGATCTGGCCTGTCACGGTTCCAATTTGAACATGCAGGTCAGTTCTGGAACCCAGAATAATTCCACCCCAAACGAGCACTCCTGCACCACCGTAACAGTGTCGTTCAGTGATGTTTTCTTGGTGGTAACGGGTACCTGGAGCTCTCCATATGAAAGTCCGGCGAGAATCTGTATTCGTCGGCTAAACCTGTACTCGTTGGAAAACATCAGACATGCCCACTGTTCATGCATGCTCTCTACTCCAGGCTAACTGCAGGCGACAGTGAGTTGCAGTAAGTGGAACGCATCTGACAGGTCTACGAGCATATAGACCGATCTGCCCTAAGCGTCTGTACACGGTCTGCCTTGAAATTGTCGTACCAGTGGCTGAAGAAAGCCGACGAGACAGGTTTGAGGCTGTGATCCGCCTGTTTCTTTTGGCAGTAACTACCAAATATCGGTCCTCATTCGGCGTTGTAACTCTAGGGCGACCTGTGCTGTAACGTCTACTCACATTACCATCATCTTGGAATCGTTGCCAAAGCCTGCAGATGACACTCTGGGCAATTCCAAGTTCGTCTGATACTTTCAGTTGGGTACGCCCACATTCCAGACGGCCGATCATTCTACCATGTAAAAAATCATCCAAATGCGTCCTTTGTGTCATAACTATTCGGTTATTGCACTGAAATGCTTATAAAGCGCCTCCGAACAATTTTACGTCTTTGCCTGTATTTCTTATATATCACTCTCTTACACTCTCGTCGTTGTGACGTACCATCGGTGTCATCTGGTTATTTTACAGGTGTTTATTTATTTTAGAGTTCGATTTCCTCGTGACTCCGAATTATCCTTAATTTATGGACATGAGTGTATTAAATATAATATTCTACTTACTCAAACCATAAAGTTCTATTCAAGAGCCAACATCGTAAATAATTTTAAAATCAGCATATCTTTAGAATTTCCGATACACCGTCTCACGTGCTGGAGATACACTTTTTTTTTCGTACAGTGTTGCCATTCCTCGCCTTGAAATCCTTGAGTTTGTTAATCAAAAATTCTTTAATGTCAGACAAAATATGAAATAGATAATAAAACAAATTCCTTATTATGGCTTTCAGATGACCAATATTTGGTGGATGATTACGTTACTCAAAACTGGATGGCTCTAGTACCGTTGTTTTATCACAATGCGAGAAACATACATACATTTATGCATATTCTTCTTTATTTAATTTCTGTAAATATTATACGGAGCTGTAATATTTCGTGACAACAGTTTAAAAAGTGAATCGACGTAAAATGCCGAAACGAAATTAATAGATCTTCTGGGCTAACGCCCTTAGGGCTAAAAATAATTTGATGTGGACTACATATAATTTCCTTGTACGGCTTGTACTTTTCTATTCTTTCTGTTTTCAGCTTACAATTTCCTACCAGAATGTGTTTTCAGAATCGCGTTTAATGCAAATGAGTAAGAGTAGTATTTAAGTCGAAGTTTCAATGACTTCGTTAGAAAGCCAGAGTTTCTGACTAGCGCGCGTTTGCCTTTTGGCTACGTCTCTCTCTAAGCTATTACTACGCTCGGCCGTACCGCAGGCCCTTGATAGCTTCGCCTACTTAATTGAGATTTAGGGGCCAACTACTTAGGATCTTGATAGCTTCGGCTATATCTTTTTAGTTAAACTTTATTTCTTTTTACTTTAAGTTCAAGCCCAAGTGGAGGCTTTGCTGTAGTTTCTGAGATAGGAGTAGATTGTGTCAAATCTTGTTTTGAGAAGTAAAGGGTAATTAATCCTTCTTGAGTCGTATTTGTCTGTTTACACACTCAAGCGATTATTCGCTTATCTGTGTAAGAGGTTCCCTACATTTAACCGTTAATTAAAAGGGTGGAACCCCACAATATATATACACCGAAGAGCCATTACATTATGATCACCATGTTAATAACATGTAGGACCAACTTCAGCCATCAAACTGGGCGTGGCACTGATTCCACAAGGTGCTGATACGTTGTCTGATGCATCTGGTACCAAGCGCTCACAACTGGTCCTGCAATTCCCTCCAACGCGAGGGGGTAGTGTGGCGGCACGAATTTGGTTTTCCAAGTGGGGCCACAAATGCTGCATTGGATTAATGTCAGGTGAATTTGGTGGCCAAGATATGACTTGAAAGTCACTGGTATGTTCCTCGATCCGTTACCTAACGATGTGACCCTTATGACATGGTGCATTATCCTGTTGCTAAACACCATCTACCCGCTGGAAATTCTATTGCATGAATGGGTGAACCTGGTGTGCAACAATAGTCACGTAGCGCACAGATGTCAGGAATCGTTCTGTGGGGATTATGGACCTTAATGAGCTCCATAAAAATATTGTCCACACCATAATACCCCCACCACCGGCTTGTCTTCGTCCAACTGTGCATTCTGGAGCCAGGGTTTCGTTTGGAAGTCGGCGTATTAGTACACGTCTGTCGATGTGATGGACCATGCAACTTTCTTCCATTCTTCTAATGCTCAACTTCGATGTTTCTTGGCCCAATGCAGACGCAGCCGGTGATGACGTGCCGGCAGTGCAAGGACATGCTTCGGCCTCCATCTGCGTAGGCCCATACACAGAAATGTAGGCTGCACAATGTGTTGAGAAGCACTGCTTGAATCGCCATTGTTGTAGCTGGTGGTGATTTTGGCTGTTTTAGCTTTTCGATCACAGCGTAGCAATCTCCGCTGTCCTCTGGCATTAGCGTGCTGTCGATGATACACTACTACTCCGGTGACTTGTCGTTTCACCATCCGTACATAACTTTCGATATGTACTCGAAACAACTGCAGATGAACAGCCCACTAAACACGCCGTTTCTGATACTAATCTTCCCAGTCACCGAGCCATAGTTTTTTTACATTTATCTGAGTCTGTTAAATCAACACTTCATTTCTCATTATATCGCTAATCTTTCTATATTTGGAAAGACAATGCAAAGCCAACATCAGCCATACACGCGCAGTGGTTTTGTTCCTGGCAAAGCCCATTTTTATAGGTGGAGGGTGATCATGATGTAATGGCTCTTCGATGTAATACACTTTTGATACTGGCGATTCCAATAAAAAAGGGAGATGCATAACTAGATGTTATAGCAGTCTCATATGTAAAATTTCAACGGTCTACGGCTAATCGTTTTTGAGTTATGCGAGATCCATGCATACGTAAAAACGTCACGAAACAAGTCCCTTTTAAATCCATTTTTATAATCCGTTTTAGAAAGAAGAGTTCTTTAATCTCTCTGTATACACAGACGTCACGGAAGAAAATAACCAGATATTTCCGCTGAAATATGATACCCGAAATGTTTCGCGACTACAATTACTTCCTTTACTTTGTACAAGGAAGTAAAAGTTAACTTTATGTTTTGCTGAATAGCAACGCTTTGGTAATCCTTTGTGTGAGGGGATGTGCGGGATTAAATTATCTTGTATTTTGTGCAGTTGTAATGTTTGCTAAAGGGGTTTCGGAACCTCCTATACCGACAATGTTAGATTGGCCATTTTTGATGTACCTTTGTCAGGACTAAGTGTTCGGTGCATACTCTTGGCGAACATATTCGTCATGAAGTAACTAAGTCCTGATCTTGAACAGGGAGCTGAATGCGGCTATGTTCTGTGTAGAAAACTGTGGTTAAGTGGTAGAAGAACTGCACTTAAGAAGGATTTAAAGTCCTCTTTTATTAAACCACAATTATATACAGCCACTTCCCAACTCGGGAGGGATACAGAAAATAATGACCGCACTTGAGTCTAAACTGAACAATCAAAAAATTTAAACTAAATTTAAATAGAAATTACGTAATCGTTGCTCACAGAGCTATGAACGCGAGGTTGGCCTCTATGCTAAATGGTGCGTAGCAAGATTTAACTAAAACCAACGCACTTAGATTTACTTCAATAAGTAATAGCGTAACAGCGCTACGGCTTAGAATTTAAATACTAACTAGTCAGGCGAAGGTCCAACAGAGCAGCAGTGATCTGAGACTAAAAGCTCTCTCATCCTAAATAAGTTCCTCGCTCCCGTTTAAATATAAACCTGGCTCCACTTCAAATTAGCATAAAGCTGAAACGCGCGCTTACTCTAACGGAAAGTTGAAATAAGAACACATAGGAAAGGCAAATTAAAATGAAACTTTGTTAGTTTAAACTAAAACCTTACACTTTTCTCAAAATCTGCTGTAGATATACTCTTGAAATTTTTTGTGTAATTAACGTACACCTATCTGATTATACTGAAATGAGCTTTTGAAACATTTTGAATTTTAGACTAATTTATAGACTATTTTATTAGGCATAACAAAATTTAGCACTTTTTTCTCGCAAAAAAAAATTGTGAAATTTTTTTATGTTAATTTATCCCAAAAAGCTCATTTCAGTAAATATTAGAAAACATAATAAATAAGCCATAAAAATTTTAGGTACCTGGGAGCAGTATTTCCTGAGAAAAGGTACATCGAGTATAAAAAAATCACGTTTGGAGAAAATCGCGTTTTTATGTAAAATTCCTCATTTATCAAAGCATTAGATCATAAAATAAAACCAGATTTTTTAAAGTTCTAATTTTCATAGAGATTAAAGTATAGTATTTTTAGAAAGCTAAAAGTGTAGAGAATTTGAAAATGCAAAAATCCCAAATCAATATTTTTTGAAGATTTTTGGCTTCCAACACCTCTAAAGCTATTGTTAGATTTTTTCCCCTTTCATTTTGTCTAGTAGTTTTCGAGGTATGACCACATTTGATGGGGTTTTATTTTGCTGGAATAGGATTTTTATATGTTGAGCCAAAAAAAAAAATTCGTCTCCTTCAAGGCGTAAAAAATATAGGCAAAAAATTTCAGAAACAGACAAAAAACGTAAAAATGAGGTGTGGAAAACGTTTTTTTTTATCAGTTTATATTTGTTTTTATCAGTTAAGCCCAAATAAAAAGGCATTTAAGACATTTCCACTTTCCTTAGGAAATATTAGCCTTTAGCCTTAATATAGTTTGGTAGTAATAAAAAAAAGGAATTCTAATTTACTTTTTTTCCTTTTCCCTTAATCTTTTTCTTTGACTTTTTTTTTGTTTCATCCAGTTGGGTTTGAAGTCTATCATTATATTTCTGCCATAATGGCTGTTAATGAAGAACAAAAGTTCTGAGAACACTTTGTTTCGCAATTATTAGTGTGGAAAGTTTTTTGCCTAAACTTACTCCCTGGTGAAAAATACAATTTACACGTCTTAAAGTAGTACATGTTTTTCTGTTTGCTCATGAACGTTAAACATTTATGAGATAAATTTAAGAATCTTTGTTAAGCTGTTTAAGCTAAATGGTGGTCGATATTTTTCTACTCTTAAACTCCGAAAAATTAGTTCTCTTTACTCATACCAGCTGCAGCTTACTGGAACAGAGAGTGAAAAAAACGTAAAAGCGGCTGAAATCAGAACTAAAATGAAAGAAGTGAAGCTAAGTCCACTCTTCTTTTCTCTACTTTTTTTTAGGTCAGGCAGGAGGGGGGATTCAATAAATATCATAAATTATTCAGTAAATTCAATTAATGAATGTTTTTCCAAAGTGTTCAAAAACATTTTTTGTTGACGAATTAGCTTTTTCTAGATGGGTTTCATATTTAAAAAAATATCTCTATCCTTGTTAACGATTCTAACTCCAGTCCATGTTTACTCTCAGCTTTTAAGAAAATTATTTCATAGTTATTTTCAGTTTTTAACGATAGATGGCGCCAGTAGCTTGACTTCCTTCCTCACATTGTTATTGCTTGAACACAGCCTTCTCTTTCGTTATTTTCCTTTCTGCAGCTGAAGAACATGGTTCAGCATTTGAATCTTCGAAAGTGGTCCTGGAAGTTTACGAATATTACGCTGATTTGTATCGCCTTAATACCTCCAATAATCGTTATTTTAACTCAGAATCATTGTTATTTAATATCGATTTCCTACACTGGCTACATCCGCAAAAGATGAAATCGCTGGTGGAACCGCTGGTGTTGTTTTAGAATGGGTTCATTGTATATTCAGCGGACAATTTTTATGAATGTTTAAACTATACTGAACATGGGTTATAAACGAATTATCATGGATGGAATGTAAAGACATTCCTTCTCTTGCTATATGTCAAACACCTCCGTATAGAATAAATTATTTGAACAATTTTTAAACGTTTGATTACTTTTACAGTGATAAGAAAGCGTGTTCTTTGCAGACATTGTGAAATATTTACCAGGGTGTTTCTTCTGAAGTTTTCAGTCCTGAACTGGAACAGTGAGCTGATGAAACGTAAGCTTTGTTCTGATGTACTGCTGGGCTGGATAGTAACTGCACGTGAAGGGATTTGAAATCCTCTTTTATTGAATCACTATTATTTACAAACTTCCCAACTCGGGAGAGATACAGAAAGTAACAGACCGCACTTGGGTCGAACTTAACAATCAAATAAATTTAAATGCTAAACCTAAAGTAGAAATTAAATCAAAGTTTGCTCACAGAGCGATTCGCGGAGATTGGCCTCTACCTAAAAGGGTGCGTAGCAAGATATACACTCACGTTTGTGAAAATTGCAACACCAAGAAGGAATCGTCATAATTGAATGCAATTTAATACACAGTTGAGTGGTAGTGGTACAAATAAATAATTTAATGTTCAAAGCAAACAAACAAGAACAAGAGATCAGAATCAGTATTTTGTGTGGCCACCACGCGCCGCAATAAGTGCTGCTACACAACGTG
>KK121974.1:33189-56197 GCA_000611955.2 Stegodyphus mimosarum
GCTGCACACGAGAGGCTACTGCACGATACGACAATCCAGCTTCACGAAGGCCGATGATTCTCCCTCGTTCAAACTCTGTAAGTTGTTCAAATCTCGCTCTCTTTCGTCGACGAGGCATAAGTACAGATTGAGTTAACGTTTACCACTAGCAGATAACCACCGATAACCATACACGCCTCGCTACAGCCGTCTATTTATTCGGATCCATCAGCCGTTCGGAGGGCGCTGCTCAGCATACGCATGCGCTACGGATTTGCAATTCTAATCATTTGCATATCATGCGCTACTTTGCATTTCCTGAAAATTTCAGCTCACTCGCGTAAGTCCTTCATGGTGTTGCAATTTTCACAAACGTGAGTGTACTAATACTAGCGCACTTCAAATTGTTTTACAATGCAATCACGTAGTAAGCACTATGGCTTATAAATTTAAACTGCTAGCTGGTCAGGCGAACGTTGAGCAGAGTGACCGTCGTCTGAGGCTAAGCTCTCTCACAATAAAAGGTTTCTACCTCTGGCTTAAATAGTACTTGGCTGTACTTCCTAATTAGCATAAGCTGAAACTGCGCGTTTCTTCTGACGGGAAGTTGAAGCAGAGAGGAGATAGACAGATTTAAATTAAAATAAAACTTGGTTAGTTTATCTAAAACCTTACAAGCTCTGCTGTAATTTGGATCTCAAATGAGAGATCACATGTTTTTTTAATTAGCAAAGTCTTTCATTTTTATCCTTAATTTGTATTTTTGAATACACTGTGAGCCGGTTTTTCTTACCCTGATATCAGCTTTATAAAACCAATAACTCCTACAACGTTACGTCAGTAGCATTAAAAAGAAGGGACAAAGAAAATTTTTTATTTTGAGAAATGCAACAGCGAGGTTGTATAATAAGTAGGCCTTTTTCATAGCAATTTTAAGTAGATTAGCTGAGGCTGAGTACTATACCCTATTCACATTGGATGACCGAAGGCATTTCTATTTCAGTGCTTATTCGCGAATTATCATTCAATACCATTTCCCATCTAAAGGCTTGTAGGAGATTTCTGTCGGCAGCGATGGATTTCTATGCATTCTTCAACTAACGGAGTTAATTCCTTTCTGCTGAAATATGAATGGTATACATTTCTTAGACATAAACTTAATGTTTTAATATCGCTTTTGACTAGTAAATATTTATTTGAAATCTGAGCCCCATTAGATGATAAATAGTGTATTTATAAACAAATACGAATGGAAAATATAGTGAAATTGTAATGTATATCACTATCTCCTTCTCCCTCCGTTTTTCGTTGTAAGTGGTTAGTTCATTCAACTACTACTGGACGATTCATGGTTCGAATCTCGGTAAGAGCACAGTTAATTTCTCATTAGACTCTGAAATATTTAACGAGTCTCTCCTAATTATCTGGCAATCATTTACCGCAGTTGATCATAAACTTGGAGAAAATATGTGAACATCAATATCAATAATTATTATATTATTCTTTCAGGTGTGTGTTTTCTATTTCCGCCGGAAACATTAAGTATGTACTATAAGGTATATCTCCCACCTCCTTATCATGCCTTCGTGGTGTAGTGGTCAGCACACTCGGCGCGTATTCGAGAGGTCCAAGGTTCCAGTCCCGGCGAGGGCATTGCTCATTTTCCACATCGTCTGCTTTAAAAAAGATACCTAAAATCTCTACAGTATTAAGATTACCACCAAATGTGTCATTTCATTATTGTGTGGGGTTTTACTAGTTACACCCCACGAACACTAACAATCGACTAATCGCTTAAGTGTGTGAACAGAACTCTTAAGACTTATAGAGGGTTTATAACCCTTTATTTTTCAGTATATTTGCAATCAGTTCCTGCTTGGAACTTTACACAAAGCCGCCACTCGGGCTTGAACTTAAAATAATAATTTAAACTAAACCTAGCTTAACTAAGCTATTTAAAAGGTATAGCCGAAGCTATCAGAGATCTAACTAGTTGGCCCCTAAGTATGAATTAAATCGGCGAAGCCAAGCAAGAGCCTAAGGTATGGCCGAGCGTAGTAACAGCTAAGAGAGACGTAGCCAAAAGGCAAACGCGCGCTAGTCAGGGAATCAGACTCTCTCTCCCGAAGTCGGTGACGTCACGACTTAAATAGTACTTTCTGATTTGCATTCACTGCGTTTCTGAATTTACATTCTGGCAGGAAATTGTAAGCTGAAATTAGAATAAGATAGGAAGGATACAAAACTTAAAATAACTGTTAATAAAATTAGGATAAACCTTAGAATTGAAATACTATATTATTTGCATTGAATATCAGTAACTTACATTTCCGATTTCTCTACTAAAGGCAAATAATGTTTATGGTAGCATTTCTCAATCCGTAGACGGCAAGCTAAAATGGTTCTTTAGGCTTGCTCCTGTCATCATCCTGTATTTTCAAACAGACAAAACATAAAATTTAAAATTAATTGCATATATCGTATTAAACTAAAGCTCTCAGAGTTTGAAAATTACGCATTGCGGTCGTCTATAACATTTTCTTTCAAAACTGACATTTTATGAAACTTATTATCGGTTATCCTACATACAGATTGTGCGGTCATTAGGTTATTTTAAATCAGAGACATGAAAAATGAGCAATGCCATTGCCGGGACTCGAACCTGGACCTCTCGGAAACGCGCCGAGTGTGCTAACCGTTACACCACGAAGGTATGCTGGAAGAAGGGAGAAAATATGTACTCCCTCTTTTAAAGGGCGACTGGGGATTAGGGGACCCAATCGCCCGAATCCTGGTGGTGAAACATTATCATTCACCACCTTGCAGTTCGGGCGCCACTATAGAAACATTACGCTATTTTGAAGTAGGAGACGTGAAAATTGTGCAATGCTCTCTCCGGGACTCGAACCTGTTTTCTCACACCTGATAAACTCTTCTTGTAAATTTGATGTAATAATCTTTAAATGTAAATGGTACAATTATGCATATTTGCAACAGGAACATTACTGCATAGGTATAGTAATGTAAATATGTGTGTATTATGAATAGAATATTGCACAGCGTATTGAGAATAATGTATTGTGTAGGACAATGTGTATAGTGCCTAGTTATATACATATATATATATAGTATTGTTTCTAATATTGCTAGTACTCATTGTATAAAGTATAGTAACGAGGTTTGTAAAGTTGTCTAAAATACAGTCCAATGTTCAGTGTAATGTGTTTCGTAAAATTTATAGTATATATTTATAGTGTATTTATAGTGTTTTATATATAGCAATGTGCTAATACGCAATGTAAGTATGAGAATATATAATTACAACGTTATTTTTGCTTATTACGCTTTCGAAGTACCGCAAAATTTATGCAAAAATGAGCCGTTGGCATAATGTTATTCTACTAGAAGTAGTATGGAATATATTATGCCTTCAAATCTGTTACTTGTATTTTGTATTCTATAAGTACGGCATAAAATAACCTGCCCATGATTTATCCACGTGTGTTTCTGTATTATGTAACTTGTTTTTAATTTGTGATTTTTTTTAAAGAATTTTTTTATCAAAATTAATATCTTTTAAAATCAAGTTACGCATTATATAATCAAGTCATGTCTCATATAATCAGTTATGCTTTTAGGAAACTATGTTAAATTTATAATTAATTGTCAAGAATTATAGTCAGCATAATATGTAGCACAGAATATACATTGTATTAAGCTTAGCATTGTGTTTTACAGATGTACCTTAAGTTCTGCGCATTGATCAATGTAGCGCACATTCTAAAATGTATTGTGTATTGAGTGTAACAACGAGTATGTGTAGCAATGTGTTAAATGCAATGTAACCGAAAGAATATTTAATTACAAAATTATTTCTGATATGTTTTCAGAGAAGAGAAAAATTTATACGACAGTGAACTTTCAGAATCTGTTATTCAATGTAGCGGTGAATATTGTATATGTGTTATAACGTAAAATTTTTGTGTTATAGAAAGTATAATGTATCAAGCGCAGAATAATTTAATACTTTGCCCTTGTATGGCCACGCAAATTGTCTCGATTTCGAGGTGTTGCTCCAGATAGTTGCGGGATCAGGACGATACTCGATTAGTCTATGTAAGCCGTCCGGGTCTCCGGACCTGCTTTCACCTGTCACCTGTTTTCTCACACCCGTAAACCACATCTGTAACCACCACCCCTTATGTATCTAAAAAAAATGTTGTAGAACTTGTAGAGACATTAGGTTATTTCGAAGCATCAGACATAAAAAATAAGCAACGCCTTCGCCGGGAATCAAACCACGGGCCTTTCGGTTACGCGTCAAGCATGCAGACCACTACACCACGAAGGCATGCGAAGAAGGCGGGAGAAATACCTTATATACTCCCCCTTTTAAAGGGCGATTGGGGACCCAATCGCCAAATCGCGGTGGTGGAGAATCATCATCCACCACCTTTTTAGTTCGGGCGCCAGTGTAGGGATATTAGGTTATTTCGAAGCATCAGACATGAAAAATGAGCAACGCCTTCGGCGGGAATCGAACCACGGACCTCTCGGTTACGCGTCGAGCATGCAGACCACTACACCACGAAGGCATGCAAAGAAGGCGGGAGAAATACCTTATAAAATTTATTGTTAAATACCAAATGGATGTTAAGATTAGTTTACGTAAACTTGTTTGTTTCTCTCATATTTTAGAACACTGGAAGCAATAAATTGAATTAAAACTTTGTCAGGACTGAGTGTTTGGTGCATATTCTTGGCAAACATCTTCGTGACAGCTGAAAGTCCTGATCTGGAACAGGGAGCGGAATGCAGCTATGTTCTGTGGTAGATACTGTGATTCAGTGGTAGAAGAACTGCACTTGAAAGGGATTTAAAATCCTCTTTTATTGAATCACTATTATTTTCAAACCACTTCCCAACTCGGGAGGGATACAGAAAGTAAAGACCACACTTGGGTCTAAAATGAACAATCAGATAAATTTAAAACTAAAGCTAAATAGAAATTAAATAGTCGTCGCTCACAGAGCTTATAACGCGAGGTTGGCCTCTAACTAAATGGTGCGTAGCAAGATTTACTAATACTGACGCACTTGGATTTATTTCAATAAGCAATCACGTAAAGCACTATGGCTTAGAATTTAACTGCTAGCTAGTCAGGAGAACGTCGAATAGAATGATCGTGGTCTGAGACTAAAAGCTCTCTCACACTGAGAGGTTTCTACCTCTGGTTTAAATAGAACTTGGCTCCACACTCAAATTAGCATAAAGCTGACAATGCGCGCTTTTTCTAACGGGAAGTTGAAAATGAGAAGGGATAGAAAGATTTAAATTAAAATAAAACTTTGTTAATTTAACTAAAACCTTACAACTTGAATGAGTTATTCCTATCTTCACACAGCGCTTTGGTACGTAATTTAAACTTGTTGTATTATCTTTATGGTATTTACAAATATATTTGTTGATACTCATTTAACTTGCTGGTATTTTGTTTTCAATGTTTGTAACACAATTTCACCCTTTGTTGTAGTATTTTAGTGTTGATATGATTTAAAAGTTGGTTTACACGATCATGGCACTCATGAGTAATGAATCAATGATCAATGATGTTTTTGCTAAGAATATCATAACACTAAATTTTAGCTTCGAATTTTATCAGAACAAAGAAAAATAGCTGTTTAGTATGTTATTAATTATTCTGATGGGAACGAAAGTTTCTCAGTCACATCCGAAAACATTTAACTCCTATTTTGTCAATGAGCACCCAATTAAAGGGCATTACGTAGATGTGAAAAGGGAATTATGCCACCTAAACACTAAGTAGAAAAGTCAATTAAAGTATCGACTTAGCTAATAATGAGAATCCCCGTTAAAATCTATTCCGTAGATTATTCTGTCCTTTACAATAATGACCGAAACTGCATTTCACAAAAGTGAACGTCAGCATCCATTTAATGCAATGACAGATTGCACGTTTCGTAAATAATTTAACTAAATGAAGACAAAACTGTGGCTTTAAAAGGATCCTATTTGCTTAATTAGCCATTTTATATAGAATTACTTGAAGAATGCCAAATTTATACAGAATTACCACAGGTTTTAAGGAATTAACTCCTCATATATTCTTTTATAGAATAAGAGGTTGGTGCATCTAGACAGCAAATTGGAAAATCCCCGATTCGAATATGAGAAAGGAACCCTTAAATTTCATCCTTCTTTTTCTAAAATTCCTAATGTCTGTACGAGGTAAAAAGGTAATATAGGTAGCATCTTTTCTTTTATATATACCGGGTGGCCATAATTAAACTGACAGTTCTCACAGTGTTTTGTAGCGAGATCTATTTGCGAGAATGACCCCACATTTTGTAGGAAGATTAAATAAGACGGGGGACGAAGGATTCCGCGAAAAAACAAATTAGTTCCAAAAGTCACCGCTGGGGGAATATTTGGCACTGTGTAATAGAAAGTAGAGTGTTAACAAATGCAAATTAATACGGAATAAAATTACCTTTTATTATGTACATTTTCTGATTTAGTTCAAGTGCAATATGGCAACACTTTTAAAAAAAAGCGTGAAATTGGGGATGACAAATCACCACATGCAGTCACAGCAATTCCCTTACATTCACCAAAGGTAACTGTTTGGTGTGGGTTCACAGCGGAATTTATCGTAGGTCCATTCTTCTATGAGAACATTACCTCGACAGGACCGAAAATCTGTTCTGTTACCGGAGAGAAATATCGCCACATGTTGAAGACCTTTGTCATTTCGGCACTTCAGCGAAGACAATGCCTGGGGGAAATCATTTTCATGCAAGATGGAGTCCCTCCACACGTTGCTGTACGGGTGCAACAGATGCTACGACAGAAATTCACAACAGAAAGAGCCATTAGCCGCTACTTTCCAACTGCATGGCCACCTCGGTCGCCTGATCTTACCCCATGCGACTTCTGGCTATACGGTTACCTTAAGTCCAAGGTCTATCAAGGAGTGGTCAAGGACCTGGCTACGTTGAAGGATAACATATCACGGACTGTACGGCAGATTCCGGTAGACATGTTACTTTCTGCTGTTGCGCATACTGTGCACAGAATGCAATATGTGGTCCACAACAACGGCAGCCACATTGAACCTCATTTGAATACAAAATAAAAAATACTTTCCGTATTGATTTGCATTTGTTAACACTATTTTCTATTACACAGCGCCAAATATTCCCCTAGCGGTGACTTTTGGAACTAATTTGTTTTTTCGCGGAATCCTTCGTCCCCCGTCATGTTTAATCTTCCTACAAAATGTGGCGTCATTCTCGCAAATAGATCGAGCTACAGAACACTGTGAGCACTGTCAGTTTAATTATGGCCACCCGGTATATAGGCTTGAGATTCTTGGCATGCCTTCGTGGTGCAGTGGTCAACACGCTCGACGCGTATTCCGTGGTTCGAGTCCCGGCGAGGGCATTGCTCATTTTTCATCTCTCCTGCTTTGAAATAATCTAATGACTCTACAGTGGCGCCCGAACTAAAAAAAGCTGGTGGATGATGATTCTCCACCACCAGGATTTGGCCACTTGGTCTCCTAATCCTCAGTCGCCCTTTAAAAGGGGGAGTATCTAAGGTATTTCTCCCGCCTTGTTAGCATGCCTTTGTGGTGTAGTGTTCAGCCCGCTCGACGCGTATTCGAGAGGTCCTTGGTTCGAGTCCCGGCGAGGACATTGCTCATTTTTCACAACTCCTGCTTCGAAATAACCTACAACCTAACAATGCCTCTTCAAGGTGACAATGCGATTTATCTCAGTTCTGCCCCCAATTTTGATAGAAAGCATCCCGGGGGGGACGGATCCAAGGGTCTTCCATCCCTACGGCGAAGGCGCTGCTCATTTTTTACTATCCCTGCTTCGAAATAACCTAATGTCTCTACATAATATAGAGTTACCGGCAAAGTTTGAAATCCAGCATTCTATAGAATACCTAGGCATTGTATAAAATGCCTAGGTATTCTATAGAAATTATAAATTAATATATAAATATTGTATAAAATGCCTAAAACTAGCCGGCACTGCATGAAACGATTCCTATTTCACACATTTCCTAGGCATTGTACAGAATGCCAAATGACAAAGCGGCAAAGTATGAAATAGACTTCCGATTTGTTTCGAAAAACCGAAACTACTTATCAGAAGTTTAAAAATGATATAAAAAAGACAAAATGACTACTCAGAAGGAACCACGGGACTACTGACCGCTGAATCGCCAGGATATGATGTTTTGTGGAAAGCAAAAGTACATTCATTTATACTGTTAAAAAAGGCGTCAGTACTATACAGTATTACGTCACGGACGCCGAGTTATTTCCCGTACTTTATGAAAACTCATTTGAGTACTGGACACGGACGATGTCGCAGAATGTTGACAGAACTTTCAACGAAATACAAAAACGTTACACCTAATGATACTGAATTGTACTGTACTTTGTACTTTAGAACAAACAAAAAGGTATTAAAAAGAGTATTGTTGTGAAACTTATGACTGTTTCCGAATTTAATTTCCGTTGTCAGGTAGATCTCACGGATTCACCGTCTCAGCCAGATAGAAAATACAAATTTATTATGTTGTATCAAGATCATCTCTCTGTTTTGTTTATATGTTTTGAATAACAGTTTTCAATGGCACTCTTCCATTAATTTTTCAAAATAACATTTGTATTTTTGAGAAATAAACGTCTTTTAAATAATAGCCTTATTATAACCTTTTTTTCATACTTTGCCTAGAACATTTGTCATGCTATAGAATGCATAGGTGTTATATATGTTACCTTAAAGTATGATATCCGTTATTTTATAGAATACCTAGTTATTCCATGAAATAACTGATCGTGTCCGTTAAAGTGTAAAACTCTCTTGTATTTCATGGTTTAACTAGTTATTTCATAGATTAACGATCTGCAGCCCGTTAAAGTGTAAAATAATCTATATCACATATCTCGCTTTTTAGTATAAGGTACATTTACGTTTCGTTTAACAATATGGAACGTTCGTGTAAAACCCAGCGTGTCTACAAAAAACGTTTTTGTTTTAGAAATAACGTTCTTTGTCATTCCGAGTGTCGTTTTAGTAATTCTCGTTGTAACGAATGATTTTATGGTACGTTTCCGTAAATACCATTTATACGCCGCATAAATTAGATAAATTGCTTCTTTTTCATTTTAATTGTCTATCGTTAGTTTATTTATAGAATACCTAGTTATTTCGTTTTAGATAAATTGTTTATTTGACACTTTAACTGTCTCTCATGAGTTAATTTATAGAATACCTAGTTATTTCGTAGAATAACTAGTTAAAGTGTCAAATTATTAACGTATTACACACTTTAACGGACACGATCGGTTATTTCGTGGAATAACTAGGTATTCTATGAAATAACTGCATTATATACTTTAACGAAACATATACAATACCTAGGAATTGTATGTAATAATTTTTCTATTTTATACTCAGCCTAAAAACGTCCGGCATTATGTACAATAGCCTAACAGTGCCTAGGAATTCTATAGAATACTGGTGTTTCATACTTTGCCGGAAACATAGATAGATATGTAAAGCAACATGCCGAAAAATTAAAAATAAAAATAAAATTAACCAGTCTTACGCTATAGCTGTAGGATTGAATTCCCATGAAGTAATGAATTGGAGTTTCAGAAAAAGGAGATTATTTTTTTTAATAGTTTGTACATTTTTTCCTTTTCGTATTTTTATTTCCGAGTTTGTTCTACTGATGAATTCACATATTAATATTGATATGTTTAGATCCCCGTGTAACCTCTTAACCACTGTTGCAATTATTACTATTGCTGAGGAATTGCTTTGCTTTGATTCCAGTTCAATTTTAACTTTAAATTTTTTAAGTTTATAAATATATATATATATATATACATATGTAAGATAAAAATATGTAAATTGATATTGTAATTTAATTGAGTGAAAATTTAGGAGTCAAGCAAGTTAAACAAGTCGTAGATCGTAAAATCATTAAAATGCTCGGTGTCCACTGTAAACAAAATGATAAACGTTGATTTAAATCTTGTGAAATCTAAAGTGAAAAAAACGCAATGGGCATCATCTTCTTCCAAAGCATATCGCTCTACGCAGGACACGCTGCAGAATTCTATATGAGAAACGCTTATCCAAAGAAAAATGGAAAACGATTGTCACAATAGATGATGCATGAGTGTATTTAAATGATCGTAACAAAAAAAAGAGCCATTTATTATCATAAAAGGGGAGAGAAAAATTTAAGTATATGGTTCAAAGAATCGAAAGAAAGTTTTTCTAAGGGATTCATGATTGTTGTTGGATTTTCTTATAACGGCAAGTTAAAAATAAAGAGAATGCAAAAAAATGTCAAGATTAACTCCAAATACTATCGGGAACATATTTTATCGTCAATTTTTCTGAATGAAATACTATCGCTTTACTCACAGTGCCATCCATCTGTGAGACTCCATCGGGACAAAGCTAGCAGTCACACATCAAATTCCACTGTAAATTTCCTAAAATAGAACAAAAAACTGGTATCGAGGCCATACCCTTCACTGATATCCCTACTCTCGATGTGTCACCTATGGATTTTTGTGCTTTCGGCCTCTTAAAAACTGCATTATCCAAACGTTGTCCCAAAACCCTAACAGGGATCTGGAAAGCAAGGAATGGGATAGAATACCTCTTCTGACACTTCAAAAGGCATTATTATCCTGGAAATTGCGGTGTCGAAAGATAGTTCAGAATAAAGGATGTCAAATAGAACATTTAAAACACAAGAATTTTATGTAATTTAGTTTTGTGAATACAATATACATCGTCTAAAAAATGTGCGAACAGCCTCTGTAGCTGTAAACTCTTAAAACAGTTTTGAAAGATTTCAAGAACAAATGCAGTGGTTCAGGCTTCAGCAAATCAGACCGAAATTCAGTTATATTTGGGTCACTGCTTTTAATTACTTCTGAGCTATTTAAATTCCAGCTAAATTTTGGGGTAATATATTACTTTTCAACTAAATTACTGAATTATATTCTATACCAAATAGGTTATTCAATGTAGCTAACCAAATTGGTAAACTAAACACTATAACAAATTGCATCGTAAAAGCCAAGCATTGTGAAAGCTTCTAACGATCACGTATGCAGTTGCCCTAGCAACCTTGTTATATATCATTCCCCATACGCTAGATCTACGATTATTTAATAAGCTCAGCAAGCGAAAGTGAGTATTCAGAGTACAATTACACTCCACGGGGTAAAAATTAAAGCAGTTTGGGCTAACTGTAAACCATAAACTAGTGTTATCGGCCTGTAGGTGTTCCTTTGAAGAAATTCATTCGAAAAAGTTATTACTAAATAGCAATATAACTGTTTATCTCACGAGGAGGGCGAGGAAGGAACCATTTATTTGTGAAACATTAAGTTTTAGGTAAGTTCATACAATCCATAATGGGAAAAGGTTAACTAGTGGAAGAGTGAAAAATCATTCACATAGCTACAAAGTAGAATTTATTTGTAGCGTAATGTATAAAACAGGTTATATTTAAAATACCTTTCTGCTTGTTTATTGTTGATTAATGAATTATATCTCTACGTACTGTTACTCATTTTGTATTTAGTTAGATATTTTTAATAGAATTACGAGGCACGTCCAGAAAGTAAGTTCCGTTTCAATTTATCTCCGCTGCAGCTCTGCGATCGCAGTTCCGCACATGCGCAGTAGACGCTCTGTATCAAGGAGAAGAAACGCGCGCCATTTGGAGATCGCTGTCAGTCACGTACGCTTTGTTGTGCTTGTTTACAATGTCGGTGTTGATTGAAAATCCCGCCGCTTGTGAAATCAGATCTGTGATTCGTTTTCTGAATGCGAGGAAAGTGAAACCTAGTGAAATTTATCGGCAAATTTGCGATGTTTACGGACCAAAAGCGATGAGTGATTCAATGGTGAGAAGATGGGTCCGAAAGTTCAATGACGGACGTAGTGATGCGCACGATGAAGAACGAAGTGGGCGTCCATCTTTGGTTACAGAAGAACTGGTTCACGCGATTGATGACAAGATCCATGAAAACCGAAGGTTTACAATTAGTGCTCTCGCTATGGAATTTCCCCAAATTTCACGATCACTAATGCATGAAATTGTTACCGAAAAACTGAAATTTCGTAAACTTTGCTCACGTTGGGTACCAAAGATTCTTACTGAGCAACACAAAACAAAACGGATGGGTAGTGCACTTCAGTTTTTGACCCGTTATGCTGAAAGCGGTGAAGAATTTCTGACACAGATAGTCACAGGAGATGAAACTTGGGTTTCTTACGACACCCCTGAAAGTAAGCGGCAATCAATGGAATGGAGGCACACTTCATCCCCAGCAAAGGTTAAGCCGAAGCAAATCTTGACACCTCGAAAAATGATGTGCACAGTGTTCTGGGACTGGAAAGGCATCTTACTCATTAATTTCTTACCGCGTGGTCAAACAATCAGAGCAGATGCTTATTGCGAGACACTTCGGAAATTGCGCCGTGCAATTCAGAATAAGCGCCGAGGATTGCTGTCAAAAGGTGTTGTTTTTCTTCACGACAACGCACGACCACACACTGCAAATGTGACGAAAAACCTCCTACAGGGATTTGGCTGGGACGTGTTTGACCATCCTCCGTACAGCCCTGACCTCGCTCCTAGCGACTTTCATCTGTTCTTACATCTTAAGTCTTTCCTTGGCGGTCAACACTTTAACAATGACGACGAGCTGAAAGAAACTGTTTCCAACTGGTTGAAGACACAGGCGGCAAATTTCTATGAAGAAGGTATACAAAAACTTGTGCCACGCTATGACAAATGCCTGCAATATTTCGGCAGTTATGTGGAAAAGTAGTATAAGAGTTGTTGAATTTTGTGCAATAAATAACTTTTCTGTAGCTGTACACAATTTACTTTTATTACCAAACGGAACTTACTTTCTGGACGTACATTGTATAACCAAAATTGTTTTATTTTTCCGTGCAATGCAACGCGTGACAAATTTTTAAGGGAAAGCTACGCGGAAAAAGTAAAAATACAAGAACGCAAGCCTATAGCATCGAATAAAAGTTTATCTGTGTAACTGATATTTAATTTCAATAAATGTAATTGACTGCTATGTTAGCCGAAACCGTAATCCTACTATTTTTGCTTTCCAGAAATTGCTAGAACTGTCTCATGCGGCCCCTTTAAGGGGTGTTTGAAGCCAAAAATCTTCAAAAAATATTGATTTGGGATTTTTGCATTATCAAATTCTCTACACTTTTAGCTTTCTAAAAAGACTATACTTTAATCTCTATGAAGATTAGAACTTTAAAAAATCTAGTTTTATTTTATCATCTAATGCTTTGATAAATGAGGAATTTTACATAAAAACGCGTTTTTCTCCAAGCGAGATTTTTTTATACTCGATGTACCTTTTTTCAGGAACTACTGCTCCCAGGTACCTAAAATTTTTATGGCGTATTTATTATATTTTCTAATATTTACTGAAATGAGCTTTTTGTGATAAATTAAGATAAAAAATTTCACAAATTTTTTTGCTTGAGAAAAGTGCTAAATTTTACTACGCGTAATAAAATAGTCTATAAATCAGTCTAAAATTCAAAATGTTTCAAAAGCTCATTTCAGTATAATCAGATAGGTGTACGTTAATTACACAAAAAATTTCAAGACTATATCTACAGCAGATTTTGAGAAAAGGTACATCGAAAATGGCCAGTTTAACATTGTCGGTATAGGAGAGAGAGAACATCTCAGCTCAATTGTTTACTTAGTTGTTATTGTTGATTGTAGCGAATTCGCGTTCAGATCGGACTAGCTTTCTAAGCGCTTTGGATTACGTTCTATTTAACGTTTTAATAGTTCAAAATATAACTACTGCGTGATATTTTGTGATACTGTGATATTGTACGAATATCTTTGAGGAAAAACCAAGCGTTTTGTTATATTTCTTGCGATAAGAATACATTTTATTACCTTTTTACCAGACTTGTGCATTCAATCTATTACGAACCCGTACGCACGCAACAGTATTTATAACAATTCCCATTTTTGATGTGAATGTTCAATATGTGAATGTTCTCGCGTAAGTTTTTTATGCTTTTAGTTCATCCGCATGCAATAATTGTAGAATAATCAACAATTAAAAGTGGTTTAAGTCTTGCTAAGTCTAACGAAGGCGCCATTTGTTTTTATTTTGAAACTCTTGATAGAAAGAATAGGGAGTTATGTCAGTTTGTGCACCAATTTCAGTGTCCTTTTGCCAAGTGGGGCCAAAAGAAAACTTTCAGTTTTGTGTTCCGAAAAATTTGGCTTCCTGCCCACTGGCCGAATTGCTTTTTTTGCGTAGAAACTCTAATTCTAATCGCAAAACATTTTTTTAAAACTGCACTTTGTGTTTTTCTGTATTTCACAATTTTTAATGAAGTTGCTTTCAGTTTTATGTATTTTCGCGTTCCCGCGAAGTGAGATCTGAATTAATTGAATGAGGAATATATATATAATGAAATTCTAGGAAATAAATTTAAATGAAATGCAGCAAACACTTTACAATTAAGCCATAATTGGCTTGCCGGTTTGTAAACGCGAACAATGCCTTCTGTTAAACTTTTATTTGAGTTAAATGAAAGGATCTTTTACACCCCTTCTCAGCGTGTGTGGTTCCTACAAGACACTATAAGGCATTTTCCCCCTTCTTTAAGCAAGCCTTTGTGGTGTAATGGTAGCTCACTCGGCGCATATTAGAGAGGTCTTGGTTTCAGTCCCAGCGAGAGCATTGCACATTTTTCACATCTGAAGTAACAAAACACATCTGATGGGAGGACTACGAACGGCGTGTTAGTGGTGGCCGAACTAAAAGGGTGGGAGACGATTTTTCTTTACCACCATGGCGTTTAGGTCCCCTGATCCTCATTCGCCCTTTAAAAGGGGGGTACATAAAGTACTTTCTCCCTTCTTCACTCTCGTGGTGTAACGGTAGGACACTCGTTGCATATTCCAGAGGTCCTGCTTCGAATTTCGAAGAGAGTTTTATTCATTTTTCATGCTTTCTAGTACAAAATAACCTAATGATTCTAGAACATATTGATAATTCCCTTAGGTCTTAATGTTCTCATTTGTGCTACCAAAAACCCCGAACCTCCACAAGGTATAATCAATGCGTTAACAGATAAAAGTTTAAGAAAAGAAATTGGGGTGGAGGGAGGAATTCTGGTACAGAAAAGGACGTAACGTTAAAAAACATGAAAGAAAAGAATTTTGAAACGAAGAATTATCAGGATTACTGTTTCTTCTACTTGATTTCGCAAACATAACTGGAGTCCTGAGTAGGAATAGGAAGCTTACAAAAAGCTATGTTCGTGCGTGTGTAGAAGATACAGCAAAGATAAAAAGCCTTCAAATTACCCTTTATTTGCTTATCAATTTTACAGACGATCCTGCTCTTCGGGGTACAAAGCCCAATCACTTGTGGTCTGAACGTAAAAGAATATGAGACTACTAACTAACTAAAATTTAAATAAGAGCTAACTTTCAACATTTTACACAGATGATTAGCACTAAGACTGGCCTTTGGAATAACTACGTCTGTAGTACGCAAACTGTGGAAAACTACAATACGTCTTTAACTTTCAAGAGGGTTAAACCTCTGGCCTTAAAGGCCTCAAATACTCGTTTCTACCTCATTTACATAAATCTTAAACCTGAAAAATCATTCTGGCGGGGAAACATAGGTAGGAAGCTAGAGGGTAAAGGAAAGGTTTGCTCCAAAACAAAAATAATTGTTAGAAATATGGAAAAAATCTGAAAGGTTTCAGATTTTATATTACGACTAAAGGGGCTTTTTTCAACGCTTTTGTGTTAGCTTCATTTATTAAAAGTCACGTTATTCGCACTTAAACTATAAAATTCAGTTCGACAGTAATACCACAAAATAATTTAAAAAGCGCATATCTGTAGAATTTCCGATACACAGTCTCGCGCGCTGAAGATAAAAATGTATTTTTTTCGTGCAGTATTGCGTTTGCTTGCTTTGAAATCGTTGAATTTGCTAAGCAAAACTTCTTTAAAGGTTTTTAAAGTATGAATTAGATAATAAAACAAATTATAAATTCGGGCTTCCAGATACCCGTATTCGGGTGGAGGATTACGTTATTCAAAATTTGTTGCTTCTAGGTATCGTTGCTTTATCACAGTGCGAGAAAACATATATACACTTATGCAGATTCTTCATTATTGAATTTCTTTAAATATAATACAGGGCGATAATATTTGGTGGCAACAATTTGAAAAGTGATTCAACGCATTTTAAGTTTTCAATTAATAACCCTTCTGCGCAAAATAACCGCTTTGGGCTAGAAATAAAATAAAACCTTAAAAGTAAAGCAAATAAATTTTTTGAATTTAAGTTCCGCACTTTATAGATTTATTTCATCGTATTTTACAGTACAACAATCCGTAGAATATAATTACAAGCATGTCTCATATTTGAGATTGTTAAATCCTCTAATCGATCTTAATTGTCTTAAACAACCGGAATAAAATAAAATGCTCTGAATAATGGCAAAAATAAAGACAGAATAATAAGTCACTTAATTAAGAATGCCGATTTGAAACCACAAAGCTAATTTAATTTGCTTGTGCAAGTACAGCACAAGGTAACTACTAATAACGCACAGCATAACAGCTGCATAAGAAGATTCTTCAACCTACAAACTTCATTTAAAACATCTTATTACGGATTTTGTATTTATTTAGCTATTTATTTAGAATTGTAATTAAAATTGTTTTATTTTCTCATGCAACGCAGACGAATTTGAAGAGAAAGCTACGGCGGAAAAAAGCAAAAATGCAAGACCGCGTGCATTTAATATTTCTGTAGCAATCTTGCTTTTACGCAAGAAGAAAGGAGATGGAGACTTTGGCAAACGCCGTTTCCTCCAGTCCGTGAGGCTTGGTAAGTTAGAAGTCATTTGATATTTAATAAATAAATATCTCGTAATTGCTGTTGCCATCCAGAAAAATCGAGAAAATAGATTTTACCAGAACGTTCTCGTGAATAATTAAAGAGCTTATAAAAGCCGGGTTCAAACATTTCAGCTCAGTTGCTGTTTTTTTAAGTGAACTGTATGTTTATTTATGTTTATGTTATTTATGTTTATGTTTACTGTTACTGTTATTAATTGCAGCGCACTCGATGTGAGATTGGATTAGCTTTCTCTGTTTTGAATTGAGTTTCGTTTAGCGTTTGAGATATTGTGATATTGTACGAATATCTTTGAGAAAATATTTCAGCATTTTGTTTTATTTCTTGTGAAAAGAATAAATTTTATTAACTTTTTATTGACTTGTGCATTCAATCTACACTCATGTCCATAAATTCAGGATAATTCGGAGTCACGCTGAAATCGAACTCTAAAATAAATATATCACCTGTAAAATCACTACACACATCTTCAAGAATCATATGCAAATTTCAGGAAGTAACCAGATGACACCGATGGTACGTCACAATGACGAGAGTGTAAGAGAGTGATATATAAGGAATACAGGCAAAAAAGTAAAATTGTTCGCAGGCGCTTTATAAGCATTTCAGTGCAATAACCGAATAGTTATGACACAAAGGACGCATTTGCATGATTTTTTATGTGTTAGAATTATCGGCCGTCTGGAATGTGAGCGTTCCCAACTGGAAGTATCAGACGAACTTGGAATTGCCCAGAGTGTCATCTCCAGGCTTTGGCAACCGTTCCAAGATGATGGTCATGTGAGTAGACGTTAAGGCACAGGTCGCCACAGAGTTACAACGCCGAATGAGGACCTCTATTTGGCAGTTACTGCCAAAAGAAACAGGCGGAGCACGGCCTCAGACCTGTCTCGTCGGCTCTCTTCAGCCACCGGTACGACAATTTCAAGGCAGACCGTGTACAGACGCTTAGGGCAGATTGATCTATATGCTCGTAGACCTGTCAGATGCGTTCATTTACTGCAACTCACTGTCGCCTGCAGTTAGACTGGAATAGAGAGCATGCGTTGTGGACACCGCAACAGTGGGCTTGTGTGATGTTTTCCGACGAGTCCAGGTTTAGCTTGCAGGCCGATTCTCGCCGGACTTTCACATGGAGAGCTCTTGGTACCCGTTACCACCAAGAAAACATCATTGAACGATACCGTTACGGTGGTGCAGGAGTGCTCGTTTGGGGTGGAATTATTTTGGGTTCCAGAACTGACCTGCATGTTCAGATTGGAGCCACGACAAGCCAAATTTATCGGAATGTCATTCTGGAACAACATGTACGTTTGTTTCGGGGCGCCATGGACGTACAATTTGTGTTTATGGATGACAACGCCCGTCCTCACCGTGCAAACATCGTAAGCGAATGCCTTCAATCGGAGGATATCACCCGTATGGACCGGCCAGGATTCTCACCGGACTGGAATCCGGTAGAGCACGTGCGATGCATGCTTGGCCGACGAGTTGCAGCCCGTCAACCTCCTCCTACATGTCTACCGGAACTTTGGAGAGCATTGCTTTTGGAGTGTATAATATTCCCTCAAGATCAGATCCATAATTTGATACTCAGCATGCCTAGGCGTTGTGCGGACTGTGTTGAATCGTCTGGGAGACATACAATGTATTAACAATCATACCAACCATGTAATATTGTTTTTTTGTAAATAGGTTTTTTTTGTAATTTGCTCCAGGGAGAAAAAATCGCTAATTTTTTTAATAATATCCAACATATAGCATCGTTTTTTGCTCTTTACCTTTTGTTTAATAAATAAGCTTTACAAATAAGTCAAATTTGTTTTGCTTCTAACTCTTCCTTTTCCTGATTTTGCATGATCCTTAACTTATGGACATAAGTGTATTACGAACCAGTACGCACGCAACAATCTTTAAGACTTTAAACCTTTATCTTTTCTTTAGTTAGTTCTAGCAATTGCAAATTACTCTATAATGATTCAAATAAAGTAAACGCGCTGAAATTTTACAATTAATTGAAGTCTCATATTATACATTAATTAACCAAACAGCAAGAAATTTGTCCAGCGGGCTTTCCTCTTTAATAATATAGTTTTCATCCATCACAACCGGGCAAATTCGATGAGAGAAAAATAAAAACAACTCAAATTCAACTCAACAAATATACACAGTGACGTAAAATAAACGTTATTTGTATTCTTAAATAACGAAGAATTTTTACGCATAACGGTAGCACTTAGAGCCACCGAAGTTTGAACACTGGTAGTCTTCCACGCAATTCAAAACCCGAATTCTAATCTTCGAATTTGCTTTTTGTATATTTTGTGCTTTGTGCGAAATAACTGAAATTTTGATTAACGGATTAGTAATTGAAAAGCAACGTGTAGCCGCATAAGATACTTATGCTTCAAATTTAATCAGAAAGTTTAGCAGTATCAGATACATACATCGTCATTTGGTAAAGCATAAGATATTTGTCTTTTAGATTCAGTCAAGAAACTCAGCGGTGTTGCCACTGCCCGAAATAAAAAAAACATCTTAGTTACTGCGCACTAACTTGTTGCCATTCAGAAAAGCATATGATATTTAATTTTTAAGATCTTGTAGGGATTTATATTTATTTTAAATAACCAGTTAATTTAAATTTTAAGTTACTTTCCTATAAGCTTTCATTCCCCTAATTGTCAGTGCCAGAATATTTAAATTTAGTAGCGTACGCAAGAAATGCAAATTCTACGAGTGGAAGAATAAGTTAAATATCGACGTTCCATAGAGGAAGAGAGAGTCCGGGAAATTGCCGTGCGTGCTTATACGCAAACTTCAGTTTAGCAGTTACTGCTGGTTTGACGTGGCTTAAGCGCTATTATCTTGCTGCCACTAGACTCATTTGCGAGCTGTAGGCTGCAGGATTATATGAGTCCTGTAGGGTAGTTCTACTGTTTGTGAATATCTCTTATTTTAAGTTTAAATCTACTGTTTCAGTTGTAAGATTCAAACTAACAAAGTTTTATGTTAATTTTCTCTTTCCTGTAAGTTCTTATTTCAACTTGCCGTTAGAATGAGCGTGCGTTTCAGCTGTATGCTAATTTGAAGTGGAGCCAAGTTTGTATTTAAAGGTTAGCGAGAAACTTCTCGGTGCGAGAGAGCTTTTAGTCTCAGATCACTGCAGCTCTGTTCGACGTTCACCCGACTAGCTACTATTTAAATTCTAAGTTAGCGCTGTTACGCTATTACTTATTGAAATAATCTAAGTGCGTTAGTATTAGCCAAATCTTGCTACGCACCACTGATCGTTTAGCATAGAGGCCAACCTCGCGTTCATAGCTCTGTGAGCAACGACTACTTAATTTCTATTTGACTTTATTTTAAATTATTTGATTGTTCAAGTTAGACCCAAGTGCGGTCTTTATTTTCTGTTATCCCTCCCGAGTTGGGAAGTGGCTGTAAATAATAGTGGTTTAATAAAAGAAGATTTTAAATCCATCTTACGTGCAGGTATTCTACCACTTAACCACAGTATTCTACCACAGAAAACAACTGTATTTAGCTCCCTGTTCAAGATCAGGACTTTAACTACTTCGCGAATATGTTCGCCAAAAGTATGCACAGAACACTCAGTCCTGACACAGTTACTGCGCAAGTTGAGGCGTAGTATGTTAGCGTCAAGTTGACGCACTGTATATAAGTTAAAGAGTTTAATAAAGGGCAGTTTTAACCCTTCCTCAGTGAAATCGCTATCTCTCTAGGTTCTACAAATGAACAGGACAGTAGAACGTTATAATCTAATATGACTATTATTGATTAAAGAACAAAGTTATTTAAAAATAATATACGTAGTTCTCTTCCTTCATTATTACTATTATTATTGTTACTAATTACTAGCTGGTCTCCTGAAAGTATGCTAGGTCGACTTATTAAACTAATTACACATTTTTCTATTTTTAAATAACTATTTTAAGCGTGTAGAGTCATTAGGATTTTTTGGAAGCAGGGGATGAGAAAAATGAGCGATGCACTCTCCGGGACTCGAACCACGGACCTGTCGAACACGCGTCGAGCGAGCTGACCACTACACCACGAAGGCATGCTAACAAGGCGGGAGAAACACCTTATAAGCGGATGGCCGCATAAGCAGCTAGTAATTTAAGTATTGAACAATATTTAAACAAAAAAGTATCCTTAGTTCGAATAAAAGTTACGATTTCGAGAATGTCAAATACAAATACTGCTTCTTCAGGAGTAAAAATATTTTCGCTAAATTCAAACGGAAGCAAATTTTTGCCATTGGAATGAACATCCTTTTTTATTTCAACATTATTTATAAATCTTCCATTGTTAACAGTAATTGCATTTTACGGGAGTAGCTTTAAATTGCGTTTTAAAAAATTTGACGAGCGGCGGCCGCTATTCATCTCGAGGTACTTACGTATTAACGCAACCAACTTTGCGCAGTTTGGCGAATTTTTACCAGTGAAAAGGAAAAGGTTACTTATTGGGTTCAAGATGGTGGTTTGCACTCCTTTGTTTAGTGATTCCCAAACCATCGTTATTTATAATAAGCCGGTAAACACTACAAACATATGAAAAGAAAATATACTTTAGCAATTTAAAATATAAATTTTAACTATTAAGTAAGGATTACATTACATGATATATTAAGAAAATAAAACACATACATTCTTCTTCAAATCTTTCTGTAATATTTTTGCGCTGTTCGTCTTTCGAAGTACACAGCGATCTATTTTCGCTTAAAAAAATCAGATAATTGCGGAGACTCGCCTTCGTGCAAACCTCGGCAACAGCGGCTATCTAGGAAAGTGTGAAACCTCGTTGTTCCCTTCAGAAAATTTTCAGGAAAATTCTGTTTTCTTTCAGAAAATTTATCGCAGTTTCTTTCATTGCTGGCAAATTCCCCAAGCTCATATTTTAAAAGTAAGGCAAAAACTATAAAAACCGTTGGAACTTGGAATGCAGCGAAATAGAACGCACACGAAAACAGCAGCTTTGCTTGACCGAAGTACTGTTATGATCATGGTTGCCAGAAATTTGGCGTCTTTTACTAAGGTGGTTGCGTTAATACGTAAGCACCCATCTCGAGATGACATGCTGTATCCAAGGAAACTAGAGTAATGACACTAAATTTTCATATGTCCAAGAGTTATGATATGAAATTTTAAGAAATTTTAACTCTCGTTAAAATTTTATACCGTTAGTCTTCGAATGGCTTACTGAAAATTCGTTACAAGCTTTTATATGGTTTGTAAGTCATTTACGTACACTTTTTCTTTTAATCCTATAGAGGGAAAAAAATGGTTTTCGGGTTTTTCAATCGGGTGATTGCGATAGGCAGTTAAAAATCGAAACTCAGGAAATGACGTGATTGCCAAAAAGTACCCTACAAAGAGCCATCGTTTGACTTTGAAAATGTTGAAATAGTCGATATCGTCTGACTAAGCATCCCTTAATGGGACTACGTTAGCCATGACAATTTTGATAGCATTAAGCGATGAGAAAAATGTCATTTAAAATGTCAACGAAATTTAACTAAAGATGAATATAACCGTACAAGAAAGTTATGCGATGTACACTACACATCAGATTTTTAGTCCAAAGGGATGTAGTCTCGAAGGACTATTACTTTCGTTTGGGCGTTTTGCGTCGTTTCACAAAATGTCCGATTCACTTTTCAATTTAGTGCTTATGTTTCTTTGTTGGTAACTTAGGTTGCATTGGGTTGGCTATTAGAATTTTTGGAATTGTACTGTGTTGGTTATTGGGTCTGTACTGGAGGGATTAATGGAATTGTATTGGGTTCACTATTGGAATTATATTGGGGTGGTTTTTGTGTTCGTATTGGGTTTAGTTTAATGGTTGTTTCATTCGGCAAGTTATCATATTATTAAGCAAGATCCCTTTGGACGTAATCTAAAATCTGAATCCTTCCAGATTTTTTTTTTGCTATTTTTTTTTTTTTTTTTTTTTTTT
>KK121974.1:56292-67235 GCA_000611955.2 Stegodyphus mimosarum
TTTATACATTCTTTGCATTTTTGATACAGTACAACATGGATTATTACTCCGTACTGTGTCAAATGCTGTATCAAGTATTAAGTTAGGTATTATTGCTAATATTATGTTTACAAAAATTATACTTATTTTTAATTGCTAATCACTAATTTGCTATATCACTTATTTATCATTATTTTATGAATTACTAATTTTTATGAGACACGTGAAACTTTATTTATTACATTATTTAAAATACAATACTTATAATTCTTTATTACACTGCTAATATAGTACTTAAATACCAATTTACTTATTAAGTACTTAACATGGTTTGTTGTTCTAATATTTATTCATTATCGCTTTATTATTTTACTTACATTAATTTAATTGCAGTTATTACTAATGTTAGGTAAGAGCTTAGGCCTAGAAGGGGCCGAAAGTTAAAGTCTCTGAACATTTAGCTGTTCGATTCGGAGTTCGAATCCCGGTGAAGATCTGGCTGCATAGGCGCTTTCGGGGTTTTCCCCTGTATAATGAATGTACGAGCCAATTTTCCTTAGAAAGTCCTCCACGATGGCATCTGTGCCCTTCGACAGGTAGCCTTCCTTGTGCTTTGTCGTAACCAAACCGCAACAAATCTTAATTCATATTAAATACGCAGTGAGAATGCGATCACTGCATAATTAGAACCAAAATTATCCTAACTTCAGTTACCCGGAATGCTTATTTGCTTTGAGAGCCATGCAAATTTAAGCCCTGTTAGTTCATTTACATTCATAATTACATTAATTTCAGGTTTCAAATTTTTTTAATGTAGCTTATAGATAAGCATCAGAGCAATATACCAAATCTTTATTGGTTGAGACAAAATTGTATTGTAATAAATCTTTTTAAACCTAGAATAATTTCATAGACAGTGTTTATAACGTTATACAGAGGCTGTTCGCACATTTTTTAGACGACGTATATTGTATTCACAAAACTAAATGACATAAAATTTTTGTGTTTTAAATGTTCTATTTGACATCCTTTATTCTGAACTATCTTTCGACACCGCAATTTCCAGGATAATAATGTCTTTTGAAGTGTCCGAAGAGGTATTCTATCCCATTCCTCCCGAACAGCTTTCCAGAGTCCTGTTACGGTTTTCGGACAGCGTTTGGATAATGCAGTTTTTAAAAGTCCGAAAGCACAAAAATCCATAGGTGACACATCAGGAGATTAAGTATGGATATCCGTGAAGGGTATGGCCTCGATAAGAGTTTTTTTGTTAAATTTCGTTTAGAAAATTTACAGTGGATTTTCATGTGTGACTGTTAGCTTTGTCCCGATGGAGTCTCACAGATGGACGGCACTGTGGGTAAAGCGATGGTATTTCATTCAGAAAAATTGGCAATAAAATATGTTCCCGATAATATTTGGAGTTAATCTTGACATTTGTTTGCACTCTCTTTATTTGTAACTTGCCATTAAAAAAAAAAAAACAGCGACCATCATGAATCCCTTAGAAAAACTTTCTTTCGATTCTTTGAACCATGTACTTAAATTTTTTCTCCCCTTTTATGATAATAAATGGCTCTTTTTTTTGTTACAATCATTTAAATACACCCATGCTTCATCTATTGTGACAATTGTTTTTCATTTTTCTTCGGATAAGTGTTTCTCGTATAGAATTCCGCAGCGTGTCCTGCGTCATGCGATATGCTTTGGAAGAAGACGATGCACATTGCGCTTTTTCGTTTTCTTAAGATTTAAATCGACGTTTATCATTTTGTTTACAGTGGGCACCGAGCATTTTAATGATTTTGCAACTGTCCTTTAACTAGGGGGATTTTTTTTAATATTAAACAACGTACCTTTGCAATAGTCGAAGATGTCCGTTTTTCCTGGGATAGTTGTTTGGAATTTTTGTCCCACTCGAGGCTCCAATTTGACGTTTGTTTCCTTTCTTGTTGATGATATTACCTATCGACGCTTTAGATATCACAAAACCGTGACTCTCACATCGTTTTTGGATAAGGGAGTATGCATATTTCTCTTCGGAAAGAGCGTCAATGTAGCCTTCGAACCACTGCTTTGTTAAATTAGCCGTTTTGAATAAAAACAAAACTTTCCAGCCACAGACGATAATGTTGACTAATAAAAACTTAGTACAATTGCGATTACTTCTTTTTCAGCAATTGATTTTTTATTACCGCTTACCAAAATCGTCTAAAACATGTGCGAACAGCCTCTGTAGAATAATGTTTCCAGTAGGTTGAACATTAGAGTCACACAAGCAATCACAGTAACTTCAACAATCCTCTGAAACGGAAAATTCTCTTCATTCCACTGAATGCAGTGTGTCATGCATTCTGCGAAATGGCACTTAAGTAAAGTGCGCAGTAGATTTTCCAGCGAATGACAGCCATCTTCATTCACTCTCGTGCTTGGAGAATAGAATGTCATAGAGAGTTCGAATTATAAGTAAACTCTACTCGGAATCTGGTGGAACAAACAGTTTCATCGTTTTGTTTCAGTGTTGTTAGTTTCGCTGGCTATATTAAAATAAAAATATTAAGGACATTCCTAACACTAACAGTGAGTGCTTGCAATATATTTATGATAGGAAATTAGAAATATTCAGGTATATGAGAAAAATAAAAACCCTAATATACAGTTGAAAGGAAATTACAAAATCACACACAAAAAAGGGGAAATACTTTACATAGCTTTACTTCCCTGTACGAAGTAAAGGAAGTATTGTAATAGCGAAAAATTTCAAGTATCATATTTCAACAAAAATATCCATTTTAGCCTCACTCGAAACCATTTGAACGATGATTTTCCGTGACGTCTGTACGTACTTACACAAAAAAGGACTGTTTTTGCCGAAAGGGTTTGTAAAATGGATTTAAAACGAATTCAGAAGAGATTTTTCCTTGACATCTGTACGCATGTATGTATCTCGCATAACTCAAGAGCGAGTAGCCGTATAACGTTTAAGAGAAATATCACAAAATATTTAAAAGAGCATAGCTTTAGAATTTTCGATACACAGTCTCGCGCGCTGGAGATAAAACAATTTTTTTTCCGAACAGTGTTACCATTGCTCGATTTAAAATCATTGGATATTTTTAAATAAATTTTTTTAAAGTTTTACAAAATATGAAATGTTAAATAATAAAAGAAATTCTATATTTGGGCTTCCAGATGCATATATTTGAGTGGAGGACAACGTTATTCAAAATTTGATGTCTCTGTGTACGGTTGTTTTTTCAGAATGCGAGTAACATACATACATTCATGCAGATTCTTCATTATTTAATTACTTTAAATATCATGCAGGGCGCTAATATTTGTTGGTAACAATTTGACAAGTGTGTAGGGATTTATAATTATTTTCACTAACCAATTAAATTTAAGTTTACGCTTTCCTATGAGCCTTCATTCCTTTAGTTGTTACTGCCGGAATATTTAAATTTTGATAGCGCGCGTGAAGGAATGCAAATTCTACCAGTGGGAGAAAAGGTTTAAATATTGAGTTCTAGAAGAAAATAAAAAAAAGAATGTGGGCAAGCACTGTGTCTTTCTAGCATGAGTTTCTGATTCTGCATCTATTGCTGGCGTAAGAGTTATTAACTATAAGTGGCGTAACAGTTATTAATTTGCTGCCACAATACTTCGACATGGTTTAGGTAGCAGAAATATCTGAGCGCTGGTTAAAAAAACTCTACAGTTTGTTAATATCTTTGAATTTTTAGTTTAGTTCTTGTTAGTTGAATTACCGCCCAAATGAGGCGTAGTTTGTTAGCGTCAAGTCGACGCATTGCGAATTTTAAAGAGTTTTAATAAAGGGTTTTTTTTAACCCTTCTCCTGCCTGGTTTCTGCACTTACTTCAACTGTCACTCCAAAATCTCAACAAGGTGACATCACATGGTTAATGTTTTTATGCCTTTAGTTTATCTGCATGCAATAGTTGTAGGATTATGAAAAATTTGAAAGCTTAAATGGCGAGTTAAGCCTAACGGACCGCTATTTATTTGCATTTGAAATTCAGCAGAATTTCAAATGTAAACTTCAAAAACTCATGTAAATTTCAAAATTTTGTATACATCAGGAATTAAATCAATTTTTGCACCCTCATTGCCTTTATGCCAAGTGGGACACAAAGTAAATTTTCAGTTTTGTGCACCGAAAAATCTGCCTTCTTGCCCGCTGGCCGAATTGCTTGGTTTTGCGTAGAAACTCTAATTTTAATTGTGAAAATTCTTCTTTTTTGAGCTGTTTTAACTGTATTTGATGTTCTATGCTTTTCTGTGTTTTGCGATTTTTAATGATGATATTTTGAGTGATATATTTGCAAAGTGAGAACTGAATTAATTGAATGAGAAATATATCTCTAATGAAATTGGAAGAAATAAGTTTAAGTGAAATGCAGCAAAAATTTTAATTTAATAGGCTATACAAGGAAATCATGCGGAGTTCACTTCAAATTTTTTTTTAAATATATTAGTTTTTAAGTTAAGTTAAATAATATTTTTTTGTAGTATATAAATAATCCTTAACTCTTTACAATATAATATATATATATATATATATTACACATTTTGTGCTGCATTTTAATAATATTTTAATATCAATTTCTTTAAGTATTCCAGAATCTTGAGTTCACTCATATTGTTTGTCATTATGATGAAAAATTTATCATCCATTTTCAGCCTATTTCCTGATAAGCTATAGAGTTCAAATTTCTTACACACTCTGTTTGTAGATGACAATGCAAAGCGACAAGGCAGTTTTTTTTTCAATATTCATTTGAGGTATTTTTTAATCAAGTGATGAAATTATTTCTTGTACATTTCTTCATTTAAGGAACAAATTAAAAAATCTTAGATTGACTGTTTGCGTCATCGGACAGAGCGGAATAAATTTTTTGAATGAAGTTTATAAGAGATTGATATTATTTTTTCCGCAAAATCTTTGGATGCTTTCGAGCATTTCACTTAAGAAAATTGTTGGGTGTAAAATACGAGTAGTTAAGGGTAATTGTCGAAATATTGTTTTTAAATTAATAACTTGACTGATGATTTATTATTGAGACTAAGACGAGGAAAAATGACATATAAACAAATAAACAAAAAATAAAATCTCCATAAAATGAAAATTACTTAAAACTCATAAAATCATTAATGAACTAAAAGTGGAAAAATATTTTGTCATATACTTTAATGCTAACAGGAACCTAAAAAATTCTTCGTACAAAATTCATCTATAATTTTATATTAAGAATAATAAAAACAGAAGCTCCTAAGTGACAAAATAGAAAAATCGGATTGCATTTCATAAGCCATTGTATTTGTAAATTTATAAAAGACCCTCCCCATGCTTTCTTTCTTCGTAATATTAAATTGTAGAGAATTTCATAAAGTGAATTATTTAATTTTTGCAAACTACGCTGTTCGACATTGAAAATGCACCACCAAGAAGGAGTGGTCAGAAAGCGATGAAATTTGGAAAAAAGACAGAGACAGCAAGCAGCAATAAATGATCTTTGTTTCAAAATGATAGTCAGAATACAAAAAGAGAAACGGCATAGGCTCAGTAGGATGGAGGACCATCGCGGACAGCGATGCACGAAGAAACACCTAGACATAAAGTCAATAAGAGTGCGGATGGTGGCCTGAGGGATGGCTTTCCAATCCCTTTCAACCATTTGCCACAGTTCGTCTTCTGAACGAGGCAGTGGCAGAGTCTGCAAACGGCGTCCAATCACATCCCACACATGTTCGATTGGTGACAGGTCAGAAGAGTACGGTGGCCAGGGAAGCATCTGTATACCTTGCAGAGCATGTTGGCAGATGCGAGCAGTGTGTTGTCGGAAAAAATTGCATTAGGCAGCCCCTGAAGGTAGGGGATTGCCACCGGCCGCAGTACATTATCCAAGTATCTTTGGGCCATCATAGTGCCCTGAATACGAAATAGAGGTGACCCGGAATCGTAGGCAATAGCGTCCCCTTATGCCACGTTGTCGCGCGGTGAGGCGTTCCACAGTTACTGTCGGATTACATCTGTCTCCACGTCGACGCCACAACATATGCGGCGACTGTCACCGGATAAACAGAAGCGTGACTCATCTGAGAACACGACGTTTCGCCATTCTGTCATCCACATCACTCCAGTCCGGCACCGTTCTAAACATTGGCGTCTATGCTGTGGGATCAATGGCAGTCTTCTTAACGGACGCCGTGAGTGCAGGCCACTCACGGCGTCCGTATCTTTCAATCGACGGGAAATGGTTCTGGTCGACACGGGAACATCCAGGGTATCTTGCAAACGCTGCAGAATCGCGGTACAAGTGACTTGCGGAACAGCCACAGCTCGTCGGCGGATGCGTCGATCCACGCGTGCTGACGTCACTCTGGGTGCACCTGCACCCCTCCTTCTTCCCACACTCCCTTGTTCCGACCATGTTCGCGATAGCCGATGCACCGTGCTTGCATCCATGTGGGTATCGACTGCGATTTGACGTGAGGACCAACCCGCCCTTCTCAGTCCGGTCACTATACCCCTCATAAAATCGTCTGTCTGCTGGAAGTGCCTTCGTTCATGGCGGCCCGGCATTTTCTCCTTTTACAAGTATCCTCCGGGACAAAAACCAACTTTCTTCGATAATTGGTCTGGCAGAAATAACGATACGAATATTGCCCATACTACACGTTCCTCCTTCCCTAATATCTTACTTCACGTGCGTCGGAGAGCTGCACATTTCATATCATTCCCATAACTCAGTGACGTGCATCTACTCTAAAATTTGCATAAATTTCTGACCACTCCTTCTTGATGTCGCATTTCCAATGTCGAGCAATGTATATGATAAATTTTTTTATCTACTTTTCATTCATTAATGATTTTAAGTGTTTTAAATAAAAGCTTATTTTATGAAAACTTTTTAAAATAATTTTTATTAAAAATAAAATTTTGTTTTTATACTTAAAAATCTTGTAAAAATCGTAAATGACTGTCAAAACAGACATTTACGTTATTTTACCTTAAAACGACGTTAAAATTTCACATTTTGGGCAAGACACTTGTTTCTGTTTTTCCAATTTAATTTATACTTTGCGGGGTTCCCACTTTTTTATTTAACAGGTCAATGATAGAAATCCCTTACACTTATAAGTGAATAATCGCTTGAGTGTGTGAACAGAGACGTAAAACTCAAGAAGGATTAACTACCCTTTATTTCTCAAAATAAGATGAACACAGTCTGCTCCTATCTCGGAGCGTACAGCAAAGCCTCCACTTGGGCTTGTGCTCAAATTAATAAGAATTTAAATTTAACTAATGCTTAACTAAAAGATATAGAGCAGAAGCTATCAGTGTTCTAAGTAGTTGGCCCCTAAATCTCAATTAAGTAGGCGAAGCTATCAAGGCCCTAAAGTACGGCAGAGCGTAGTAATAGCTTAGAGAGAGACGTAGCCAAAGGCAAACGCGCTCTAGGCGGGCTCTTTAAAGAAGTAAGTGAAGCATCAATTTAAATACTACTCTTACTCATTTGCATTTAACGCGTTCTTGAAAATACATTCTTGTAGGAAATTGTAAGCTGAAGTTAGAAGAGATAGGATAGGTGCATAAACTTAAAATAACTGTTACAAAATTAGGATAAACCTTACAACTTAGTGACAGAATTGTAACGCTGCTTTAACACAAGAGATTATTAGAGAAAAGTCTGTGATATATCTTCCTGTATGACCTTGCTGAAGGTGTCACTATAACTACCATTTCTGGGAACTTTCTTCCCTCCCCATTTCGTCGCCTGGAGATGCTCATCGCCTGGAAATAAATTTCCGGTCAATAAAACGCTATTTGCAGTGGGGATGATAAGCGCTTGAGTTTGTGAATAAGTGATTTTTCTTCCGATGGAACTAAATTTTGAAACTTGCAATTTTCTTGTTCATTTAAAGCAATGGTTTTCAAAATTTGTTGACTCATGGAACCCTTAGAACTATAATGATTTCTTGGTGAACCTCCATGCCATGTTCAGAAAAATATTGTTACGAGTTTTGGGTTTAGATGGATAATTTTATTAGAATTATAATTAAAACCGCTGTATTTCCCCGTGCAATGCAGCGCGAGGCAAATTTTAAGAGAAAGCTATGCCGGAAAAGTAAACATACGGGCGAATGTGCATTTGAATACATCCATGCCTCATTAATTTGTATTGAAATTGAATAAATGTAATTGACCACTAAGTTAGCTGTAACCGTAATTACGTCCTCGTATTGTTTTCTAGAAGCCTCGAGTGCAAAAGCAGACTGGGACAGTGCGATCTCAGCGAGCGCGTAAGAAACCCTAACAAATCCTTTTGGGTGACCGTTAAAATCTGAAATCTTGCAAAACCTCTTTTTTTTTTAAACATTTTATTACTATTATTTTTTAAATTCTCGGCGATTGAAAATCATAAATCGCATCACAAAATATACTGTTGACTGCTAGACCTTTCTCTTAATCTAATAAAAACCAAGTAATTTAATCAGTTAACAGTATAAAGCCTTAAAGTAAGCTACTTTTAAATCTTCTATATAATGTATAAGTAAACATATTTCAGTTATTGCCTTAAATTCCCCAACTCCAGGAAGGAGCAAAACCTTTCATCTAACAAGATTTATGCCCCATATGCAAATCATTTCGGCGGGCGAGGTAGCGAATACATGGCTGTTAATCCTTTAATGTGGTTTGCGCTGAAAAAATTAAAATTAAATTTATTTGAGTGGTGTGTTCCAGAAATAACCTGAACCTCAATATCTCCTTTAATACTTGAAAGAAGATACTGAGGATACTAAGGAGGTACTTCAATGCTTGAAAGGGGATACAGAAAGCTTCAGAACTTTCTGAATTACAAGCATATCTTTAAGACCTTTTTATGCTGTTATTTACCGTAAAGGGGAAGCTGTTTGGTAATTACAGGAAAGAAAAAGATTTTCAAGCTTCCTTTATTCCCTTAACGAAAGCTCATTTCAAGGCCAATTAATTTTGTCTCCACGTTCCACTAAATGCCGTTCACGTGTCTTAAAAGATCTTACTCAGATTGGAGGACAAGAGAAATTAATATTTATGAGCCAGGAAGTGTTCAAGTGCTCTCCAGTATTCACATTTTTATTCTTTTAATTAAAAATTCTAATGATTTGTGAGTCTAATTTCATCGTTGTATGTCGAGGATTAAATGTGCACAAATTATTACCTCTGTGAAGTCGATTTTGCTAGACATATGGTTACCGTCTAACCATTGCAAAAAATCTGATGTGTACACCACATGACTTCCTTGTACGAAACAATAAATTACACGCATTTTTACTTGAATCTCTTTTAAATTTATTTCCTTCGAATTTTGTTACAGAGACAGGGTGTTTATAAAATCCCGGACCCATTTTGATGTTTAATAACTCATAAAATAATAAAGACAGATTAAAATTAATAACATAAATGGTTAGATAGACTCAAAAAGTTTCATGACCCTTGCCAATGAACTTCCACGTGTGCCCCCTTCGTCGCACGGAGAATATTCAGTCGGATATTCCATTTCACGCCAGGTACCGGCAAGCATGTCGGCATCCACAGAGGATATTGCGGTTGTCATTCTGGCTTTTAGGTCATCCATGTTCGACTCTCTCCTCCTGTAAACGTTGTCATTTACAAATACCCAAAGGAAAAAGTCCAGCGGCGTTATATCAGGTGATCTGGGTGGCCGAGGAATTGGACCTCCTCGCCCAATCCATCTTCCTGCAAAATGGTCATTCAAAGAACTACGAACGATTGTACCCTAATGAAGTGGTGCACCATCTTGTTGCAAAAAGACATGTGGCTGAAGCTCTTCTAGTAGTTGTGGAAATACGAAGTTTTCCAACATGTCTAAGTATACGACTGATGAGACCGTCTTTTCTGTAAAAAAGAAAGGCCCAATGACTCGGTCGTGCTTTAGTCCACACCACACATTAACCTTTGGGGAATCCTTTTGTGCCTCACGGTATTCATGGGGGTTTTCAGATCCCCATATGCGCACATTATGGCGATTAACAATGCCAGAAAGGTGAAAGGATGCTTCGTCGGAGAACATTATGCGCTTCAGAAATTCACCATCATCTTCTATCCTCCTTAGCATATCTGTTGCAAAGGCCATTCTCCTAGGCCTATAATAATAGGCAATAGTTGCCAAAACCAAAAGAGAGAAAAATGTAATTAATAAGCAGATAATATTTAGAAAAGTACAGCTATTTAGACTGGAAAATGAAATTATCGGAAATGAACCACACGCTCAGACGATATTTACAAAATTAAAGATATTCAAACCTGAAAAGGAAAATATATAAGTTATTCCATCAATAAATACCATAAGTTTGTTTTTATCTTCATTATTTTATGAGTTATTAAACATCAAAATGGGTCCGGGACTTTAAACACCCTGTATATCTATTTTTAACCGCTGTCGAAGGCAATTTAACGACGTTTTTGCATGACATCTGTACGTAAGGACAGAATAAAGGACTTTATTTTCCCAAATGAATTACAAAACTGTCTTAAAATGGGTTCAGAAAAGATTTTTTTCACTGTGACTGTGCATGCGTACGTACGTACGTTATAACATGTTATAACATGTAGAACATGTAGAACACTGGTAGTTCCGCCCTGTTCGATTCCAGGTGAACGGTTTGGTCACATGGACGCTTAAGAAATTTTCCATATGTGCAACGTGTGTACGAGCCAGTTTCCCTTAGAAAGTCCTCTACAAAGGCATACCTTCCTTTACGCAGATAGCCCTAGTGTGTTTTACCATAATCCACTAAACCAAAACAAAAAACAAACATTTAACTAATGATTTACTCTAAGAAAAATCTATACGTGAGGCCGCGAAGAACATAAATTAAAAGTTTTCTGCTTTGAGCAACAGCAGCACTTGCTAAATTATATATATATATATATATAT